>OENT01000259.1:15052-143701 GCA_900239685.1 Rotaria macrura | reverse complement strand
ACATATCATTTTACAAATAAATAGTCTGATGAAGTCAACATCGTTGACGAAACGTCACTGAACAAAAAAAATCGTAAAAATAGCAAGAGAAATAACAAATTCTAATCAAATCTCAAATTAATAATGATGTTCCTTACAAGTCAACATGTATTAAACTTAATACAGGTTTGAAAAGTGCATGGAATTTTCACCCAATCCGTGTTGTTAATAATGTATTAACTTTTGCAGTGAAGAGCAGGCATAATCGAAGGAAAAGTATTAACTAACGAACGGAACTATAGGAGAAATTGCGAGAGAATGATAGGAAAGAAAATCAATATTGGTCTATAACGACATTTCAGAAGTTTCGACACATTGTATGATCGAATTTTTTTTCGATGTTTTTTTCTTCGACATTCGCTCTTTCTGCGTTTTCAATGTAAATCAGATGAGTATTGATAATTTGTACTATAGTTTCTTTTAGAAAAAAAATCTTTGAAAATCTAAGTTTTTAAAGTAATTCTTGTCAGGATTAACATAAAGTCTTATTTTTGTAAATAAATCGAGTAGACGTGGCTTTTATCGAAATTTAAAAACTCAATGTTGAAAGGAATATCTTACGAATATTGCCTTGTTAAAACCAATCCTAAAGTGTCCTGTTAGCTCTCGCTTCGGGGATTATGTAGCAATAGTATAACTAATATGTAGTCTGCCAAAAATAGAGAGCTAAACATGTTTTAATAATGGACTTTGCCGTCGTGTCATATATAGAATATGTTGATTATCGAGTGATCGATACGCTAGAACATCATCAACTGCGCAAATAACGAGAGAAAGAAGAGAAGAGAACATGATCACGAGATGAATCATAGTTGAGAGATGACTTAACAAATCAAATTAGAGATTCAAATGGTAGATAACATAAGATGAACGTTTAGCGTCAGTAGGTATATCTACTGACGCTAACATGTCCTCTATGAATGGAGAAAAAATGTAGCTGTGGAGTTTTTATTTCGTCAAAATATTTCTGGGCACTCTCTTCATCTTTCAAACCTATTACTATTTCCTGCTCCGAGCATTATATTTACTTAAGAATATCGTGGCAAAGGATATCATGCATTAATGTATTTGGATGAAAGTTAAAAGCAAGGAACAATCAAACACTGTTGACATTGTTTTCCGTATGAAAAACTGAAAAGAAAGAACATTGGTACAGACTTCGGTAGAGAACTGCCACTGAAACAAAACTTTCCTCAAACGGTAAAATTTTTGGATGAAGACTTCTTGAACTAAAAAATTTAACGAGAAAACGACTTAGTTTCATTTTAGATGCATGTTAAAAACGGAACAATTCCTTGTCAGAAAAAAAAGAATATCACTGTTCACTATAGTTCGGTGGGTAAATTTTATTTTCGCTGAATTTTGTTTTTGTAGGTGACTGAATTTGAAACAGAGAATGATTCTTTCGGCGAAGGAATTATCGACGAAAATTGATTTATTCATTCAGCGCAGAGAATCTTTCTAAATTCTACTTGTGGCAGACGATTTGAGACAATGTAATTATTTACGAGAAATCAATCTCGAAATTCGACACATTTCAATTTCTTCTTCTTTTCTTTTACAAAATAATCATTTCCTATCTTCCGAAATTGTTATGATGGGGGCTAATGTGCAATTTTTTCAATACGATCGGTATGCTTCATATCAGTTGTTTGACCAGTTAATACTTTCTTACTAGTTTTTTTTTGCTAAGTAATTATGCTCAGACATGTCATTTATGTTTGAAAGTTGTTTTTCGACTTTTATCAATTGACCTTGAATAAAATTTGTTGATTAAAAACGTTTTGCTGAGAATCATGATGTACTTAGAATTTATGGCGTATCTAACATTGATTTTGAATGTGACGGAACAATGCTAATTGCTTATGTTATTATGTACGAAATTACTATTATGATAATTGTTCTTGTTCTTTCAGTTGTGTTTTTTCCATACATGGTATCTAGTCAAGATGTTTGCTGAAAGCTATTTTAATTTAAATGTTAATTTTTTCAATAAAATTTCTATAGTTCAGATATATTTTAGTTTCTAAACACGGCAAGGAGACGAGAAAAAACAGTCGAGTTAGGATAAAAATTATTTTGTTCGGCACTTACTCCTATCACTATGTACTTGTCATTTAAGCGATCATGCGTACATAGGATACAGACAATGCAACATATATGTACCATCAAAGATTAGAGGACCAATAAGGGCATCGCGTTGAAGAAAAAACACAAAAGAAGAAGAGAAGAAAATGTGCTGCCTTATGAATCATAGACTTGCATAAGGAAAAAGAACAAAAGAAAGGTAATGACAAACACATGATGATCAGTGTTAATATAAGAAGACGATATGATTCACCCGAGATTTGTTGTTAGAAACTATGAAATTTTGCTTAGTAATGAAGAATTCTTTCAAACAGCCACACATATATATATAGCGGTACAACAAATCTTGAATGTATTTGGGATTTATCTCCAAATCTCTTATGTTCGGATTTGGACTTGGGATTTTCTTTTAATCTAACATGAGTTCAATTTGGTAATTGTGCTACACTGAAACCAAATCTATACAAAATCTAAACCATTACATATCAATTTATCAGGCTTGAGATTATTTTCTTCCTTCTCGGACTTTATCTGGCAAAGTCTCATCAGATTTGGGTAATTTAAGATCAAACCCCAATCCAAATCTATTTGCACTAAATTCCAAGGCCTTGGATTTGTTGCATCCCTACGCATAGACGTAGATTCGGCATCTCTGTACGAGAACTTTGACTATTGATAAGTACGGGATAAAGGTGAAAATAATGTTTCCAATCAAAGAAAAAAAAGCATTTCAGCTTAATCGGATTAGGAAAAAAATTCTCAAGCATATCGAATCTATTTTTTGTAGAATATCAAGAAAAATTCCTTAGTTAAATACTAAAGTAAATGCATTGAGTATACTTTTTCCTTGAATACCTATTTTTTTTCTTATTCAACAGATATAAATAACTGTTGAATGTGTGTGAAATTATATAATACCTATATTAACACTAATATTTACCACAAAATGTTTTAGAAATTAATACATACGTAAAGAATCAGAATCTTAGCAGAATTTCAGCAAAAATCAAGATTTGATTAGTCTTAATATAATACTATGGTTCAGGGATGAAACTTGCGCAAAAGGAAGTAAACCATTCATAATTCATCGAAATCAGTATATAATCTCTCTTCGCAGAGAAACCTCGGATGGACAGTATTTGGAAGGGAGCATCCTTAAATTTTGGATTTTCATTTTGTTCTCTAGTGGAAGTTCAATTGTAATCCGGAAAAAGATCTTCACACGAGTAAATATAATGTTTTCTCATTTTCCTTGTAGCTCATCTGCATTTCACTCATGTGCATCCGCTATGTTATAGATATTCAACTGTGAAAAGATTTCCTTAACTTAGACGTTTTTGAATAGTAGGAAATACAGCAATAGAAATTCGCAACTCATCACAAAGTATAGGTATGATGATTTTCAGTTTTAACTTGATTCATAGCTACACATCGCTAGCAAGCCTATTCAAAAAATGCAATGGATAATGAATAACAACAATATAAAGAGGTGAAACGTGGTGCTGTTGATAGTGAACGAACTGCTTATGCTGAATATAAGTGATAAGAAAAAGAGATTGATTATATAAACTTAGTAAATCACTTAATCTGTTCGAATTAGAGAGTTCAAAAAAAGGTGTATGTTCACACAGTCGGATACTATAAGGTACGTGGTATCGTTAACGTACTTGTGATATTCATTAATGATAAATATTTGTTTTGAAAAATTTAATTGATTCGAAATAATCGAATTTTAAACTAATCACAAAAAATGAATGATTGAAAGAAACATACAGTTTGAGAATCACTTTTACTGCAAAAATATATTTTTTAAATATTGTCAGCAGACTTCTAAGAAGTTTTTAGAATAATAAAATAATACGTCATGACTACCTAAGAGGAAGTTGATTCTGCAAGTGTCTACAAAAATTATATAAAATTTACTAACAAAATATATGAATGTTACGAGTGAAATGTCAGCATGATAAAAAAAAATGGTCTTCTACAGACATAAATCTTGAAATATCATGGTAGTAGTATGATTTTAATCACTGATAAATACAATCAATTTTCAATAATCAATATCTAATGGATAAGAATAACATTTATCGCCGAAGAAAATTAAGATTAAAATGCCAACAAAGATTTAAATAGCATTTGCTTTACATATACAATAAAATAAATCACGTAACTTAAAAGTTCTTATTTTACATTTATGACAAATGTGACAACTGATAAAGCAGAAAAGTTTTCAAAAGATAAGATTTTTCTATTGAAAAAGAAATGCAAGATAACCATCACCAATGTCAATAAAACGGCATACCCCTGATTGGTCCCCTATTACCTCCCTCTTCAACTCGTCCCTCCTTAATTGATTTCTAATTCGTCGCTGTATTTTTTGTCCGAATTCGTCCCCTCCCAGTTTCGTCCCCTGTCTAAGCTCGTCTCCCCAGGTTCGTCCCCACTCTAAATTGGTCCCCTATTATATTAATTGCCGCTTGATTTCAAGAAACATGAATTTCCAATGTAAATTTTTTGGAAGTACAGAATAATTCAGGGATCGATGATAATTATATGTGGGCTCAACACTTCCTAGTGTAGAAAAATAAAAATCGGTTTATGTGCTTGGATTCGCAACTCTAGCCAATACGATTTCTTGAGCATATCTTTTGGGAATTGTAGTTTTTCTTCTCGGGCTCTTTTTTCTCATATTTCTGAGAGCTTGATCCATAATAAGCTTACTTCCATCAGATAAACAAGATGGAATATGTTCATTTGGTTCACGAGCAATCACACCATTACGTCGAGACAAAGAAAGTGTACTCTTACAATTTCGTGAACCATACCGATATTCCACTACTGTTTTCCATTCACGTTTGAGAGTGTATTGGAAACCATAATAGTTGAACACCTCACCTGCCAGTTCTGTTGAAATAAAGCTAAGCATATTTCAATATGTTTACAACTAACAAATGTGAATAGTAAGAATTTATCGATCAGTCACCTGTAATATACTTATTAATCACACGTATGTTTCTTATAGGCTATCGGGTTATACCAAAAGAAATGAATTCAATTCTCATTGTCACTAGTTGTGCATAAAGATAGTGCGCAGAATGAACATTCCAATGTTAAATAAAGTGGGGAAGAATCCGGAGTCAATTAAGCAAAAAAACATTTTTTGCTGGGGACGAATTCGGAATATATTTTCACAAACTTTTCTACGATGAAAACGAATTCGGAATCGTTTTTTTCGGTCCGAATTTGGAGCAATTAAGAAGGGGACGAATCAGTACTAACCTAATAAGACTCTCGCTTATGAATGTGAAAGAAATTATTCAAATAACGATAAGAGAAATAAAGAATTGAAATCAAAAGAAAATAAAGTATAGCGGTGATCAGACGAAAATGGCTGCAAGTTATAATGCATAAACAGAGTGAATAGAAACCGATGATTGATTTAACAGGAGAAACTGATATTTCATTGTAGCTAATTATCACTGAACATTAAAAAAATTCTATTCGACGTTAGTTCTACACACAATATGAAGAAACATCGATCTCAACGGCAAGTCACAATCAAAAGAGCAGAGAGAAACACATTATTAACATACTCTACAATAGTCAATAGTTCTGTACGATTTTCTTGTAAGAATATACAACCATCTCGAGCGTCAATTTATTACATTGATTATCCGTGAGTAAAGAGAAATAATAACTCGTTTTGATTTCCATTACCTTTGATAAAATATCTCGTCGATTTCACTGATCGCTCATCGTATGCATACAACATACAAACATCTTACAAATGACATTGATTTGATATTTAATATGAGGTTCAATAAAATCATATCTTCATACTTCTTAACAACAACCAAAAAAAAGATTTCTCATTCTTGAATTGATTGTTCGTCTTTATGTAAACATAAAATATAGGTTCAACAGTTTCTCTAAGCAACCGACACAAAAGAGGAAAAAAGGCAGGGATTTTATTCATTCGTATGCTTTGTTCTTCGTTTCATACTAAAGAAGAAACAAAGAAACCAAAGGTAGTACTTAATCTCCACTATAACAACAATGATCCTTAAGAAACGCTACTCAGGGTTGCACTTTCTTCACAATGCATAATGTAATCAAATGCTCATTTTAAGTATGGAAGATTCCAGTAAAGGCATATGATCTATGGTCATACAAGAAAAATAACAGATTGACCATAAAGAATGCGAGTCTCATTTTATTATTGAACGGAACATTTTCTCAAAAGATTCAGCCCTCAATACTCTACAAAACTATATATAAAAGATTATCGTTGACTATATAACAGCTATGTTCTAAAACACAGAAAAAAATCGGCCGAAAATTTTCAATTCTCAAAAGTTAAAATGCATTACAATTTGAAGTAATTGCAAGACAAACGCTTTCTATTATCTGTGAAAATATTTGTTTGAAAATGATCTTTGCCTATGAAACCGATACTTTTCGAAAACTCGACCAAAATGCCTTAATTTGGATTTTCAAGTAAACCTAACGAAATCAAGATTTTGCATGACTCGAACGAATGTGCATGCACGACGTCAGATATGTTATCTTTCAAAGAAACAAACATCGTCAAGATATAACGTCTTTTTACAGAATGACATGCATTGTTGTGCAAGCATAGAAATCATGAAATGAAAGTTGAGTTTCTTTGAAAAGGAGAAAAAATTGATTTTGAAGTTTTGACTCATGTTTTGATCAAAAACCATTTTTCAAAGACATGAATCTTGTCTAGGATTAATTGATCCTTAAAATGGTCAACTTAGTTAGGTTTTTCCTAGCTCTTCATATAAAATGCGTTTTAAGCTTCATAGTTGACAATTATCGAAGGATGTTTTTCCTCGTTTACGCATCGTTTTGTAGAGAATTAAATGTTGAATCTTTTATGAAAAGATTTAGTTCAATAGTACAATGACAAACTAATGAGATCCTTATTTTTTATTCCTCGCCCACTATATCTGTTATACGTGAAAAGGATTTAACGTTTGTCATCTAAGATAATACAAATAAATAATGAAGCTAAATTTACATCAATAGTATAATATTATTTCGTATAGAGTTAATTTAGACAATATTTTGTTGAAGGCTTAAAGTCTGTTTTCGCCAAGTGGATACAAAATCGAACATTTTTAAATTCATACGTCAGCAACTTATTTACAATACGAGTAATCTATTGATGAATAATGTCTATAACATAATAGTTCACTTTTAAACATACCGATTCCGGAGTTTCATTCACTAGAAATGTGTATACTGTTATGATCTGTGTTATCAACACAGATCACACTATTCTCGTGGTGCACCTCCTTTGAATCTCCATCTCATTACTCTCCTCTCTTCTTCTCTTTTTTCTCTTCTTTTCTTTTTTCTTTTTTCTTTTTCGTGTGAATGGCGTCTCTTTTTTCAGAGTTTTTAACTTGAATGTGAAGAGGTATTGAAAAATCTTCTTTTTCGAACGAGGAAGATCAACAAGAAAATAATAGTTAGAAAATCATATTTTAACACATACTACCATTCTTAATATTTTTTTTAGTGTCATCCTTGTCAACTATACTTGCATGGATAAAATGTCATTCGATATACTTGCTTTAGAATCTATTACAACAAAATATAATACAGGCAATAAGCGTACACTTCCACAGTACAATAATTCGTATTTGTTTTGAATTCCAGGTTTTTTCTACATCAATAGATTTTCTTCTTCACTTTTCCTCAATGGACCCAGCAATATCCTACCCTAACCTTTCACACTTTTTTTCGTCGCACAAATATTAATCACTGAAATTAAGAAGCCAACCGACTAGGTCATGCATAAAAATTTTTAAAAAGCCAATTATAACTTCATTTCTTCCTACGCATAGGATGATTTATATTTTTTTATACAGAGGTTGTTTACGTCCCACATCTTGTCTTTCATAACCATAGACATGCCCATACTGAGTAGCTGATCAATTTCACTTCGAATATCACTTTCATAAATATTTATCAGTTTACTCAGATTTAATATGACAGAGAAATTTGATGAAATTTACTATTTTGATATGCAAGCTTTTGTGTGTCCTAATATTGAAGATGTGCCATGAATAATATGAATTCTACGAACAATCATCGAAATCGAAAAGAATGTAACGTTCTAATTCTAATTGTCGAATGATTTTCACGCTTGTGTCTTCTCATGCATGTCGAAAGAAATGAGCAACATGTAAATATTGTGCAATTGATATAATCATATGAGTTGAGTCACTTCATCGTTGAAATTCCATTGGGGACGTCAATCTTGAACAGAGTACGTCGAAATTCTCTTCATACATTTCTTTCAAATACATTTCAATGATTACGAAGTATGAAACGTTCACATTCTTTGAACATATGTGAAAACACAATGAGCTTTGTAATGATTAAATTGTTTTAGATATTGCTCTGTTGACTTCGTCGATTTCGGTGTGATTAGAAACGAGCAATAATAGCAAACCTAAACGTACACCCATTCAAATCTCATGCAATCAAAGCATGCTTATCAATGAATTTAAATGTGTTGTTGACGCACATATCGAGTGGTGCATGTTGATGAATAGGCAACGCGTCACTACGTTTTCTCTCTCTATTTTTTACTGTCATTCGAATCTCGCAGTATTTTCGTTTTTTTCGTACGTTTTTTATTTTTCTTCTCTGACATGAATGTACAGCATATTAAATGAGTCAGTTTCTCCTTTCCTTCTGCTCTTTTCACCTTCACTTGTCAGCATACACGCAAGTCGTGATGTTGTATTTATTCACATTGATAAACAACAGATAGATTTAATAAAACATGGCCATGCATGGTTGCAGAAGTATATCTCACAACAATATTTAAATAACTTAATTCATATAATCGTCATATACAGTATGATCAGACGGAATCGAGAATTCTCTTTTGTGAGTAGAACGAAGCGTTCGTATTTTCAGAATATAACCTCACACAAGTCTTACTGAAAGCTTTCTCATACTATTGACATATTTTAGATATCATTCATTATTTTGATCAAAATTACAACGATGAGTAAAGTTGATTGTCAGCATCGAAAAAAAAACATAAGCATTACAACTAGAATATCTCTCAAGTAAATGCATGTTATATGGCTTTATTTGACAGATTGTGCGATTTGGAAAAAATTATCCTGTACAATATATTTACCTATTTGAACATTAATTCTCCTCCATAGACAGTTTTCAAGAGGTAACCATTCATTGAGAAACTGTTCAGAATACTTTTCTTGCTAGCGTTTGAATCATTATCAAGTATGAGTAATTCGTTAAAAACTCATACGTTCATTAGAAGTTAACTGGGTTTTTTCTTTCGAACAAAATTTATAGTTTCGATAACTTTCCAAAAGAAATATACGAATCATTCTGCATAGTCTATGATCATGTAAAAAACGAAACTACTCCAGTTTAAGTTTTAAGACTTTGTGGCATTCGATATATATTCTAGAAGGAACAGTTCAATCAATTTTGGCGCAAACCATCGTCGAAAAATATTATTGAATCTTGTATTTACGTATGCATGTTTCCTGAAACGTTCTCGGAATGAGTAGCATTAAAAGTGAACGTCTCAGATAAGTAGTATAAGGCCTCTGAAAACACGCTCTCTTACAATTCAAGTGAGATCGTCAACGAAATAGAATATCCGATATCTGTTGTTTTAATCATTGATTAAATGCACACTTGTTCACGCTATCTAAGTCATGTCTCATGATTTTTATATATTGAGATATGACTCATGTAATTAGAACACATTTCAAAACTGAATTTCGAGAGCGTAGAGCTACTCATGTTAGTTGAAGGTCAGTTCTCTTCCGACTAAAGTATCGATTATATCACCCTATCTTTCTAACAGATTTAATTGACTTGAAAGGCAGCGAAATATAAGTTTTTTAAAAGTTTTCTTTTCAGATGAGTCTTGTTTTGAGACTTCAAAATTCTGAATCGATTCTGTTCGCCTCTTGAAATTCTAACATGTCTATTTTTCGTTTCTTCAAATGACACAACCTGTGTCGAGATGATTGATTTCTAAATGTCTAAGTCTTTGTCCTACCTTCAACATTTCCTCTGGACATCTCAAAATCATTTCTTATCTATAATATCAAAAGAAAAATGTGCGATAATCGATTTTTCTACTTTCAAATATTCTCTCACAGTTCTCGTAAGTTTTATGTTGTTGTTGTCAAATACCCTTCTTAAGTTTTTTCGCAACACGGAGAATTCGACCATAAAAGCAGTCTCTTTGTCGGCATTCTGATCAGAATGAATTACTATTGTATAAACAATTATCGATCATAGTTCATCATGATTTCAGGGGAAAAACTGTATCATATTATTTCTTCCTTCGTTAGTCACAGTAGCGCACAGCACCTGGATACAGATAACTGAGAAAAGAAGAGAACTCGGTTTACATCGTCAATCTGTTCGAGAAAATTGAGCGCTGTACTTTACTTCACTTCTTGTTTCTTCATCTAATCGTGTAGAGGATTAGCATGCGGTCATGCAAATACATCGCCGAAACTAGTCCATTTTCTGTTACGAATGCATATGTTTCTTGAGAATTTGAAGCAAGTAATAGAACGAGAAAATACGGGTACCTGTTTTGCTCTCGACAGAGATATCCCGAGTTTTGTTCGTCATTCGACGAAAAAAATATCGATGCTTTTTTCCCCTTTCTTCATTTTGTTCTTGTGATACTTCTAGTCCGCTTTAAGAGAAAGAAAGACGAATTGAAATCATTCTATTTCTGATTACAGTCATTTCATATGAGTGTAACTTTCATCGTTCGTCTTTAACGAGAAGTCAGCTGAATTATTACACGAAAGCAGCAACAGAAGAGAAGTCACTTTTTTGGTAGAATACTAAAATGATTCAATTTTATTATGTTTTATGTTACTACGCTTGATCAGTAACTTTAATCTACATTATATTTTCAATTTTTCTGTTACATAGAAAATTAGTTAGATAATACGATTCAAAAGTCTCTAAATTTCTTGAAATAGGAATTTATGTTCAACCGTTTTCACAACTCTCAGTCTCTTTTAATTGCCATATTGAGCACTTTGTTTTCTATTGCTTCATGCATCACCTGCTACATCCTTACTTTGATCTATGAATCTTCATGAGTTCTTATGAATACCATATTTTGATAATCAATTTCTAGGTTATAAGAAATGTACAAAGAAGTTTCTAATCTCCATTAATTACTTGTGAATATTGTTAATGTTTTCGCAATGTTTTTACAAGTAGTTTTCTTAAATTAGAAGCCAGTTTGTATACACTTTTCAACAAGTTTACAACACGCTTTTCAATAATGTAAGACATAAACGATTCACTATTTTGTTACATTTTAATATACTACTTCTATAATGCCAAAGCTTAATAGTCTTTCTTGCAATATAGGAATTTCGTATTGTAGATAATCTTGAACGACGTTCAATCAGATAGATGTATACTAAAAATAACTCTGAGCTCTTAATCTACAGATGCTTTATCAGTTGCACAAGTTCAAAATTGAGTAGAATTGTGAGTTTTTACTCAAAATTTCGGCTATGCACACTACGAAGAACTTGACATTCTGTTGTGATAATTCCGGGATACATATTAAGAATGGAAGAAATCCTACCCGTAAGCTATTAGCTTGCTCTAAAAATCATTTGTTATGGCTTTTGAATTTCAAAAGTCTGTCGATTGATTTTGTCGAAAATTGTGAGAGCTCTTCGTCTGAGATATATATTCAATGAAATTAGACCGGAGAATTTTCATTCGATAATGTAAGTTGTGCGGACTGATACTTGAATAAAAATGCAACATTGGATGTTCAGAATCTTTTAATGCTTGATGATGCGTACGTTAAGCAGGTGTGATCTGTATTTATCAAACTTTAAGATAGTTGGCAACAGAGGAATTAACGATCGCACAGGAGTCTATTTTTATGAACTTGGGTGTACACGAAGAGAAAATAGACACAGATACACACACACACACACACAATTAAGATACATACGTGATGGGCAAGCAATTGCTTGAAAAGACTAAAAAAGAACTTTAAAAAAATCTCTCATTCAAATTTTTGATCTTCAAGTTGCTGACTTCATTCAGGTAGAATGTCTAATCGTCAATTTATCATACTGAAAATCTGATTTATGCCATATATTCTATGTAGATATTTTCTATTAGAGAACTATGGGAAACATTTTTAGCAATAATTACTGATGCTTTACTAAAATTCTGAATATTATCTCGTGAAATTTAGCATTCTAGAAGCCTCGGGATGTGTTTTGCATAGGATTCTGTATTTTCAGTTCCAGATAAAACCATTAAACTTCAAAATATGAAGCACAATTTACAACATTAGTAATAATCACATGAAAATAGTATGTCCGACGATGAAAATCTTGATCCGGATCGTCCTTGCTACGGTGAGTATCGATGCCCTCGATGCAACAAATTCTGGAAGAGTACTAAGACTTGGGTTAACCTTGGACAAATCTGTGGTGATTGTCAAAATCTAGTCTATCCTAAGAAAATGTCGAAAAAATTTGGTTACATTTGTCATGAGTGTAATGCATTCTGGTATTCGTGTCATTCAAATGGATTGAAGACATGTCGAAACTGTGAATCTCACAATGTGACAGACCCTCTTGATCCTGATGATTCAAACGACCAAAATATGATAAATACACATAAGAGAAATCATCCCAATCGATCGACGATGTTTAGTGAGAACGGTGAGCATAAGGTAGAGTTATGTGAGAAATGTCAAATCACCGGACGACCCTGTCGTGAATCTATCGGTTGTAAAAACAACCCGACGTCAACCATTTATGCATCATCTCATACAACCACATCAACGAAACCCATCAATCTTGGTTTCACGTCATATAGAGCTGATCATGATACTGATGATGAACATGTACGTAATAGAGATAACACTTTTCTATTTTCTTACTCGTTTTACCGTAAACTTAGGTAAGAATACATTGAAATAATTTCTTTGAAATTGTTTCATGACTTTTATGAATACGTAGAATAAAATTAGATGACTTATAAATGATATTTTTGATATTGATGGATATCTAGTTCACGTAAACGTTTTATCTACAACATCTTTGAAAATTTGTTTTGTGCTACGTGTAAATAAAATTATGTTACTATATGCTTATGAAAGATAGTAGTATGAAAAGCTGAATTTTTTGTCCTAACTATTAATCGTAACAACGAAACGGACAGAGGATTCCGATTAAATCTACTTATGAAGAAAAAATTTTCTTTTCAATATTGAAAAAGATTTTAAAGATAAAAAAATGAACGAATCATATCTATTCTTTTGCATGATACAAAGAAAAGAGCAAAAGCATTGTCAGAGAGAAAACGGAATGTTGAATTTTTTTTTCTTCACGAAATAATGACAAATTTTCCAATAGTGATGTGATCGAGGTATTTTGTTCTAAAAATTTTCTTATCTATAAAGTGACCACAGGTAATTAGGAAATTACCTGTGGGGTGATTCATAATCATGAAGGAAAACTGAATGGATACTTTATAAGACGAATGGACAAAAGCTATTTGTCTTCATTTCACTGTATTCTGCTTAGATTGTGGGTCGGACATCGTATGACACCGCTAGTTCAATCACACATACATCGAAAGTATTTAATAATTGTTTGAATGTAAATATAATCAAATGAGTTTAATATGTAAATCGTTAAATGATATCGGTGCATTGGTTTTTGTGTAGAAGTTAAATCGAACTTTTTCATTGTATTTTGAAAATGAGTATGATTGATCATATTCAATGAGTGTCATATTTATGTATTTTAGAATCGATGGCAAGAAACTGACTCTTCTATGCTTGACGAAGATGATGGCAATCGATCAGAACATCAAAGTTCTGCAATGTCAGGCCTTTCACAGACTTTTATAGAAAACATATTTACACCGCTTTCTACCCGACACCAGGCTTCCAGATATGAACGGCTACATTCAGTTCATGATGAACCACATACACATGTTTTCATCATCCAGAATAGGTAAGAATGTATATTTTACTAATTCTTCAACCGATACACATCTCATTGTTACAACCTGTATTTGTATACCGTTAATTTCAGAAACTGGTTTCATGTAGCTTGGGAAAACTTATCGAGCAAAAGATGGTTTTGGAAATTTATCATTTTTTGTATTACTATTTTAATGTTCATACTGATGGTTATATTTTTAACGATTATTTTTCGTAACAAGTTTTCACCTACAACAACTACAAAGACAACGATGACGATGACCACCACCACCACCACCACCACCGCAACCATCACAACAATGACAACATCAGGAATCATCACCACAACGAAATCATCTGATATTCCAATACTATCATGGATAAAGGCTGTAATAAAATGGATTAAGTCGTTTTTCTCAAAATTGTCGGCGCCATGTTTTGCTGAAAGTACAATGGTGACGCTTAGAAATGGTTCTCATGTTAAGATGCGTGATCTTCATGTGGGCGATAGGATACTTGTTAGTTCTGGCAAGATAAGTCCCGTTCTGACTATTTTCCGGCATCCGCGTTCGTACCTCTCGTTCATTGAATTACAAACGGCAAACAATCGAAGCAAACCACTTCGTCTTACGCCATTACATTCCATTCTAACTCTTAAGCCTAACGATACACACGAAGAATACAGATTTGCTCGAGATATATCCATTGGAGATTTTGTTTTTCCTATTACAGAGCAACAACCGATCAAAATCACCGATGTTCGTCAAGTTGTCCATACGAACGAGTACGCCTATGCTCCACTCACGTTTGACGGAACCATTGTAGTTAATAATTTAATTGCATCATGTTACGCTACTCATAGTCACTCTGCCATGCACATGATTATGACGCCTATTCGATGGTGGTATTGGATTTTGATTGAATATCAACAGCCTCATCTACACGAAATTACAACAGAACTCTGTCAACATTTTGTTGACTCGTACTTACTCTTATTCTTTTAAGACAGCAATCCTAATTTATTTTTTTCTGTTTTAATTAAGCGAAAAAGTATCTATTGAAATTTACAAAAAATAAGCAAGTTCATCTTATTTCTACAATATGAAGCAAAGTTCTACTATTTTTTGTTCGTTGAAAATTTCATGCGCTGTATAAAAATTTCCTCATTACCATCGGGGTTTTAGATGTGCATGTATTGATTCAAATACTGTATAGACCGACTGACAACGACTTCACACTGCAACGCTTCGAATATTATTCACATACAAGGTGTGAAATACTTTCAAACATGCCGTCAACTACGTATTGGAAATGAAATCTCTTGCATTTGATATAGAGAAATAGACCCAAGGCGTCAAGTACATTAAGTAGCGATGAATGAAATTCATCGGTAATAGTAGTACGTAATTAATACGTGCAAAAGATTTTGAAAAATATGGGAAAAGTCAAGCAGAATAATTAACTCATTGTTGAATTTGAGGCATATGAAGACAATTTTTTGAATGATGTAATTAATTGCAATTGTATTAAAACGTCGACCATGCATTTAATGATAATAATATTGTTACAATAAAATATCATCACTTAGAGTTACTCTATAATGACAGTATGATTGATAAAATATCGAAAATGATGACTCTCTATGCATTAGGTGTTCTTAATTTACATGCAACTACAAGCAAAGTATGTACTAACGAGTGTCTAAACTCTGTATGGTTGTTTTGCGAGACTATATATTATACATACCTCTTTTTGTTTATTAATGTTTGTAGAGATGCAAGGAGAAATACTACTCATGAAGAATATGAAATCAATATTTACACGAAAACGAATGTATACTCGATTTTAATCATGTACAACTGTATCATAGGATAACATGATATCTTATAAAAGATCAAGTTGATACGATTTCAGCTCCTTTGCAAACGTGTTCATTGAAGTTTTAAATGTTACTATGAAACAAACGACGTAAGTATGATTTTAGTTATGGAAAGAAAACACAAGTACATACACGTCTGTGAAAAGTCAAATGCTTATCAATTGTAAAGACGTTTATTGTAATCCATTGATTTGTTTATGGAAAAAATAATTTTTAAATTTTATTTTCTTATTTTCGAAATTATACCAGTTAGCATTTACTTTAGTTACGTCTATCGAAGTGAAACAGATTAGTATTTATGGAAACGAATGTAAGAAAGAGTTCTTTAGAAATGTTTTAACTTTTTTGATTGGTCTACATGGCAGATAGTATGAATTTACACGACGCTCTTTAGTTCCCAATACTTCCTTTTCTCTATCCAACAGTTTTCTTTACTAACATGTGGTATTGAACTCAGTGAAAAACTAATGAAGTATGCTTGAGAAGCATATTTACTAATTACAGAAACATGTAGAAAACATCGAATAATTCGCTTAAATCATTTTATAAAGCATTCAAAGCTAAAGATTATCAAACAAAATATAAATATAAATACACGTGCAGCATAATGGCGACTTGTAATAAGAAATCTGTTATATGATTCATTCGATTTAATATAAAATCAATTTAAAAATGACTAGTAACCATTGATTTAATGTATTTCATTGTGATTCTAATTTCACTTTGATTTGTGTGTTCTTGCACTAATTATTAATCTGATTTCAAATTATTTAATTAGATTGATATCATTTTCTTAGTGCTTTTGTCAAGGCGAATTATCAATATTATACGTTTACTTTGCGAGAGACCTTGCTCGTAGATCAAACGTACTTCTTTCTAATAATACATCACGAAATGAACTTTTTCGATTCCTTATTCCTCAAATGTTTTGAGGATAATATTCTTCTTTTAAATGTTGATAAACAATTTTACTGATCTCTTTAACATAACTCTTACAAAACTGATTTGTATGTGTTGGCATTCTGGTGAAATTTGTACCATTATATAGAAGACAACAAATATTACTACTAATTTTTTTCCTATCATCATAAGCAAATGATTTTATAGTTTCGAATTTCACAAGTGTATTCATCATGATTGTTTTTGTCTTGTCATAAAAAAATCTTTATCACTATCGGAATACAAAATGGTAGACATTGATGAACAAATATTTTTCTGCTAATCTGAGTATAGTTCATGGGAAAATGTGAACTTTTTTTTCCCAGATAGGACTAATTTTCACTATTTCAGTATATTTTTATAATAAACATCAAATATAATATATATATATATTGTTTTCAATGTCTCCGTATCTCTGGAATTTATTCGATTCTTTATCGATCACAACATTAATTAAAACATATTTCAAGTTTCTATCGAAATCAGAGTATACGACATTTTTATTAATCATGCATATAGTTCTGCACTACTAATGTAACCATAGGAATCTTTTCCGCCAGCTACTAGAACTGCTCCACCTGTTAGTAAGGATGTTGTATGGTAATATCGTGCTGTTTTCATACTGCTAGTATTTGTCCAATGTTCAGTTAATGGATCGTACACTTCAGCACTATTAAAAGCCGTGCTACCATCGTAACCACCAACAACTAATACGTTTCCACTTGTCAATATTGAGGCTGTGTGACGGTTTCGTGCACTCATCATGTTTCCAGTATATGACCAGGTTCCTGTTAATGGATTGTACAATTCTGCACTGTTCAAATGTATATGTTTATTGCGTCCACCAGCAATCAAGACTTTCCCATTTGTAAGTATTGATGCTGTGTGGCCATATCTCGCAGTCTGCATCCTACCAGCATAATCCCAAACTCCCATCAATGGATCATAAATTTCTGCACTATTCAAAGCATCATCACCGATCCGTCCACCAACAACTAATACTTTTCCATTAGATAATAACGACGCTGTGTGATCACATCGTACAGTATTCATTTTCGCCATATATGTCCAAACTCCCGTTGATGGATCGTACATTTCTGTAGAGTCCGAAGTTAAAAACTGTCCGTGTCCACCGGTAATTAAAACTTNTTCCATTATTCAGAACCGTTGCTGTGTGATAGATTCGTTCCTTATTCATGTCACTAGTGGTACTCCAGATCCCTGTTGCCGGATCGTACATTTCTACACTGTCTGAAATGAAAATATCTTCTTTACCGCCGGCAATTAAAACTTTTCCACTACTCAGAACGGTTGCTGTGTGATAGATTCGTCCTCTATTCAGGCTACCAGTGATAGTCCATCGTCCTGTTGATGAATCATACAACTCCGTACTCGTTGAACCACTATCTGCTCCATAGATTTTCCCATCCCCTAATGTCGATAATGTTTGTTGGTTTCGTTGAGAATTCATGCTAGCTGGATCGTATGATTTCATATTAGTAGTGACACCACCAGCGACTAGGACCAGTCCATTTTGTAATACAGATGCTGTATGACTGTATCGTGCATTAGTCATGCTGCCTGTATGAGACCAACCTAGAACAACAATACTCTAACCTAATAGTTATATGACTTATCTCCTACATTTTTTCATCAACTAAATAGAAAACAAGTCAACAAATAATTTGTCAAAGATTCGCCTCAAAATCTTCATATTCAATTGAGTTCACTATTGTGACGAATGTTCCATATTGTTTGCACACTATTTGGTTGTAGTTATGGGTGAAAAGAAGGTTTTTATTAACACCTACACCCACTCACACTCGATTGTCATGAATTATTCGTAAGGAATCAGTCGATCACCATGTTAATGATGATTTGCGCATGATACTAGAACAGTGTTTATGTTTATATTTATTCACTCGATGCATCAGTGATTAAAGAAAGATCTCATTCATGTTTGTCTAATATTGATTGAAAATTAAAATAAAGATGAGTACCTTTTATTGGTCTTCGATAGGGACTAGATAAAGATCAATGAGTTTCACTGTTTCGTAGAGAAAGCAAACGTATTGAACCACAATTAGAAAGTTTTCTCAAGTTCATGCGTCCAGTTTCCAGAGAAGACAGTATGCACTGCAGCAATCTTTTAAAATTATAAATTCCTTTAATCTCACAGAATCGTTCCGTAAAATCACTAACACAGTGCTATGTGGTTTCAGCTGATTTTTCATTAAAACACTGACATATGATGTCTTATTTTTTGATGGAGAAACGATACTCCGAATTTATGAAAAAGCTTTAATGTCTTTGAAAACGTGACGAATGAATTTGAGAATATCTATCCGAAAATATGCTAATTATGATTCTCTACAATTTGATTTCCTCTAATAAAAGATGAGCAGTGCTGATGTCTGTTAAAATTTTATCGAAAATTAGTCCAAAAAGACTTCCTTTTCTTCTAATTTGAAATGGATAATAAATTCTTGATTGTGAAACTGTATTTGTGATGGATTCGAATTAAACATGTTTTGTTCAATTCAAAGTTTCAACCGTAACGATTTGAACTTTTTTTTTGTGATGAGCAGCCAATTACATAGATTTTTCTAGAGAACGTGAAAAATTAGCATATTTGATTTACTTTATTTATGCTCGCATATATAAACTCAGATGATCTCGCTAATCGAATTAAGTTTTATTCTTCTATTGAAGCTCTGTTTGCTTAATAATGTTTCTAAACGAATGATATATTCGTTTCATTGAAATAGTATCTAATTTATCAATCATTATTTTTCTGAATAAAATCCATAGCAAGTTAGATGGCTATATGATAACTTTATTCAATGATTGACTTCATTGAATAAAGATAGATTTTGTACAATACTATAATCGAACACTGTGTAAAGCCTTCAAAAATATCTTGATCAATTAATTAGTAAGAAAAATCTATGCATAGTATATTCAAGAGGATGTTTTGAATGAGCTGATACTGAAATCTGAACAACAATTTCAATTGACATCTTACTTCTAGTTTTAGTAAAATTCTGATTCTTAAATGTTGTAAACCAATGTCATTGGTTATAATACTTAAGATTCTTAATCCATGAAAGAAAAAACAACTGATTCTTAAGATTTTTTACGTTATAATTCGTGAATCGAATTTAAGCAAACATCAATCTAATTACTTTCAAAATATCTGAACAACATTTATCTTTCTTATTTACCTCTTATTGGGGTAGTTGAAGTTGTCCTATAAGTGGTTGATGTCGACAAGAAATTCAATGGAATCAATGTAATATTATCGAAACCGAATATTGTGGTTGAGAATAATCCGGTTGTCTGAATATTACTAGTTGTAACAACTAACACGTAGGTATCAGCAAGCAGCAGATTAAGTGTGAAGTCTGATTTTGTATTGTTGACACTTTTATCTTTGAATAAAATCTGATTTACTGATGGATTGTTTGGATTGAAATTGTTGATATAAAAATAGATTAACACGTTCATGGTGCTTTTAATCAAAAAACGGTAATCGGCAGATGCTGACTGAATTACTTGAAAAGCCTGATAGTAATGATTTGGTGAGGAACAGTCAATACATTGATACATTGGACTACTTGTGGTAAGACGCCATGTATGTGAGTATACGATAACCGATAGTGGATCTATGATTGGAAAATAAACAGGGAAAAAACCGAGACAAGTTCTCAAAGCCACTTACATGTTGCGTTGTTGGTATTAGTCGACTCTTTTCCTCCTCGTAAGCCCAGGACTAAACCTACTATGGTAGAAGTAAAACAAATTACGATCAGAAATAAAATGCATAATATCCAAAAACGTCGAGTGCCCAATTTTAGTAGAGAAAGTGCGCCAATGCTTTGTAGATTTTCGGACGTAGCTGTACTTTCGGTTTCACTTCTATCATCGACAGGAAGAATCATAGCGTCCTCTCGAATGATAGAAGATGTAGCCGATGTTCGCCGTTGAGCAGCCAGATATTTCAAGTATTCATCTGCATGTAAGTCATCTATGGTCATAGGCTCTCGAGTTAATGGACTCGTTCCATGTTTCTCAATCCACTTGACAATAGCTGCCCGTTCATAAACGTGACCATCTTTAGCAATCACTGGATCATGAAACAGTTGAAGTGTAATTGGACATGTTAACGTTTCTAGCTCAAGATTTTCCTGCGCAGTTGTATTCATGATAACTCGTGAGTATTTTTGTTTGTTTTTCTTCTACGTTATAGAATGTGCATCTTGTCTCAGTCACGCATGGATTATTATTGCAAATAGAAAAAGTAGAAGGAGAACAACGAAAACATCCATATATGCATACAATTTTTTCTTCTCTCCAAACCATATAATAAACATGAAAAGAAAATATGCATCAAATTAATAGCCATCGATATGATTGATGCGTAGAGTGGAAAATGTCTCAAACTCAACTGCTTGCTAAAATGTTTTGAAATAAATACGTAAAGATGTTTATGAACATTCACCAAATTTTGAAACACTCATCTCATACGATACTTTCATTTCTCTCTAATCGAAAATAATCAGATAATCGTTGCTTGAAACTATTATTATGACTGCAGCACTACGCATGAATGCAACAAGTCCAAGTCACTTCGTGAACAGTATACTTGATATCGTCAAATCAGTTAACACAAACAGACAAATGAATAGAATGCATTGATAGTCTACATGTTGACATTAATATTTCTCATATCTCTTTAAGATTTTTTAGTCATTCTTGATCAGCTCGATGAAGAATTTTGAAACTGCAATATTATATGCAAATACATCTGCTAGCCTAATTTTCCGTGTATCCTTCATCGTATTTGAATAATAGAGTATTCGGGAAAGTAGCCAGATGCCGAAAAAAAGGTTTTGACAGAAAATAGTCGATATTGAAAAATGGTAACAGGTAAAAAAGTCAAAAGAGCAAATTGTCGACACCGATAATGTCTATATGGAATATATCGCCCAAGCGGAAAGTGTGTAGGCGGGTGTCCGGATAGATGTAGATGCCTGTCACACACACCCACAATATATATATATATATATATATATTGTCAATAGAGACAAATAAAAAGAAACCAAAGACATAAGCCTGTCTTCGACACCAGATGAACAGATAATATAGTTAGAACGTGAAAGATGTCACTAGGTCGTAGATTGTATTACTATTCTGTATAATATGCTTATGAGTTTTCGACATTGTCTTGTTCGACACAATAAGTTTTGACAGTCTCTGAAATCGACATCTGTATTTTCCTGTGAAAATTTTAGCTGACAAGGTTCGACTATTTTGCCGAGTAGTCACATCATCTGGAATAAAGATGTAGACGCCATTTTTTTACTAGTGATCATTAGTTTTTTCACTTCTTTTGAAAAGATGAAGAGTAATTTAATAATAAAATGAACAATATTGCTTTACGTTAAACATATTGAAAGTGTGATTGCCAATACGTTTTTTATTCGATACTCTTTATATTATAAAATTTACGTACAAGTCACACAATCTATATGTGTTGCAATCCAAGAAAATGTTGAATCATCGATTGCCATTTTATGTCAAATAAACACTTCCTAATTCTCTGTTAAAAGATTTCTTAAGCGCTTGACAACAAATCAAAACGATTGGAAGCGTGGATAGAACCATGTGCATGTGTCTATGTTTGGATATAATAATTGATGGTTTCGTAGTAGATTCATATCACATCAAGACTGTCCTGTTGAACATCAGTCATGTTGGGCTGTCTCAGGATTGTCAAAGAATAAGTAACACTTTTAAAAATTGTGACATATCCCTTGGTGCTACGTTTTTAGGTAGATGTTCTCCAGTTAGTGTGTGAATGATATGAATGTGAACTGACGATGTTTCTGTTTGATGTTATTGCGACCGTGGAGAAGACAAACATCGATACTCATAAACAGTCCTATCATAGTAGCATTAATTGCCATTGGGCGACAATTTTCGTGAGAATAATGGGCATTTTACAATACATTTCGATTAGGTTATAAACGATTCCCAATATAATTAATAGAATATTTATCAATCACTAGACAATTTCTGACATTACCGAACATTGTTATGAATTACTGAAAATTTTTGGTAATTTTCTAGAATTTCGAGTCTTCAAATACTAGGGTCTTCTTTCTTTCTCTCTCTATGTCTACATCATAGATATCTCCTTGAATAAGTCGAGCGAAATTTTGTCATATTACTGGAAGGTTAACATCATTGTGGAGAAATCTATGTGGTGATGATCGCTTTGCCATTTGGAGTGAAGTCTTATTGTTCTTGATTCATCAATGTGAATCACAACTGGAAATTTCTTCCTTGCTGGAAATTTAATTTTGAACGAATATAACGACATAAAAAATTGTAACGCGTCAACTCGGGTGCTGGAAAATTAAAAACCTGAGTTGTCATATCCAACACATTTGTTGAATACGACACAGCTCAAAGTGAACAAAATCTCTTCGTTGTGCTAAGGACAGGTGGTTTTGTGCACATTTGTCAATCATTAATTAGATTTCGATAGGAAAAAACGAGAGCACATTTTATTGATTTTCGTCATGGCGTTAATTTATGTAAACCGAAACAACAAGTCAATAAAGGATTTTTTTGAATCATATGATTTTTTTCCTTGGATACTCCATACTGTCGTCTAAATAGATCTTATGAATCGGTTTTTCTATAATGTAGTGCGCATTCCGAGAAAGACAACGAACAAACATGTTATTTTCAACTTTTTGTCCAATTTTCATCATCGCATTTTGCTCAGTATTTTTGTCAGAATTTTCAAGCGAACTCGAACTTTCAGGAATTGCAACAACGTAGAGAGATGCATAATTTGATAAAAGAATCAAATTTCTAAATGCTTTACTTTCCAAGACAAGTAGAAAGTACCCTGGACTAAACGTCATCACGTCATGCTTGTGAAAAGGAAATTCATTTTCTTATAAACATCTATCTGTTAAAAATATATATAATTAATTATGTTACTTTACGATAATAAGTTCGATTACGAAATTAATTGTGTTACCATAAAGTATGTTTTAAATTAAATGCACAGCCTCCTTTATTTGAGGATTTGCTGTACCATGAAGAAAATGGCACACTCATAAGAAGATTATTGTCACCGGCAATACAGCCATTGATGTCATTGGACAACAAAAAGAGACTGATGAATACCTCGAGCGTTTTCGTTTGATGCTTTTCCTGTTACTCTCGTTGAATTAAGATGAAAATCATTGTTCCATTAAATTAGAATCTATTTTTTCAAAAAATGGTAAATGACAAGTAAAAAAGTTAACCATGCGTAGCTTTTTTTTTGATTATTTAATGTTTTATGTAGAAACTGTTGAAGTTTTCGATCGTTTCTGCGTGAATGGTCAATCTGAATGACCGAGGCTCAAAAATAATTACAAACATGATTAGAAAAAGTACCACATGACTTGTGAAAATTTCAAGATTGCAGGAAACAGTGATTGATCTGTGTTTTTTTGTTATCATACATAATCAATTCATAGAGGTATGCAATGGAACGGTTATATTTTGACAGGTTCTATGGAATTATTGCTAAGATCAAGTTTAGAGTAAAATCTCATACGTACGAATCAATGTGACGAGAAAAGCTTGCCCTGTTTCCAGTTCTCAATATAATTAATTTACTTTTATGTTTTTGTGCATTTAACTACGTACTTGTGTTTGGTATGCCTAATGGTTTTCTGCTATTCGACATTCGTTCAATATGAGTGTTTAATTTGCCTGTTGTTCATATGAAAAGTATTCATACAAATATTCTTCTCTTGATTTCCTACGGTGAGTTATTTTATTTTCTAGTGTTCGTATTGATGAACAAGAAGGTTTTCATCGGATCGGATAAATATTCATTGAATGCGATTTTCAAGAATATGGTATCGGATTCCTTGGTTGATGTTTTAAAAGCATGATGTGTATACTATAAATTACATTGCCTTCAGTTTTCGATATGACGATACTTAACTAGTCAACAAATCAATGATTGTACTTTAATATACGTATGCACAATAAACTGCATTGAAGCATATGGATTCGAATCTTTTGTTTAACTGCACTTCAACTCATCCTTAATACTTTCTACAATCCATCAGTATTGTATCTTTCTGTTTATTAATACCGTGTTAATATTTTTTTCCTAAACTATTTAATGAAAACCTGTTTTTATACGACTCATGATATCGGTATGGAAAGCGGTTCTCGTTTACGATAAAACTGTATGTCATTCCATATTCTTAGATAAAAAAATATTAATGTTTTCAAAATAGTATACATCATTTGTTTGAAATATTTCAGCAAAAGAGCCATGATGAATAAGGATAACCTTATAAATGCTGTACGATTATTTTACTGGTTGCCATCGATTACATCAGATTGTTCTAAATGGCGTCTTTAATAAAGTCTTCAGCAAATCTGCTTTGAACATGATAAGATACAATGGAATGTGTATTACAGTCATTTTTGTAATTAAGTACAGATTCATCTTCTTGTATCTATCTGATATGCCATGTTCTTAATAGGAATCTGAACTAGGATGCACGGGTACACTTTGTTTTTCAGGACACCATGTATCAGTACACACTGTTTTGTAGACCGAGATGTACAAAATGTACAAGAAGCGTAAAACTGGTGTCTTGTCACAAAATAAATTTTTTATTTCACATTCCACTTTAACAAGTGCATGAAGATTGATAATACATAAAAGTCAAATGCTTTTAAATAAAAAAAGAAAAAGAGATCTGACAAAATGAAAGATTTCAACTGACACATTCACCAAACACTGATTCATCCACAGCTTGGCCATACAAAATTTCTGCAGCGTGTTAAACAGTCTGTTACTTCCGTTTCATTAGGGTACCGTACATTTTGTTTTGCTTGGTACACTCTTTCATTAAGAACACTGCTGATATATTCGCAATAACCTTATATTTTGATTTTTGTTTCGAGTAAAACTTGTTATTAGTAATTACTCACTATTATTTCATTACTGTTACATCAAAATATAGGATGTCGATGCATCAATATCAAAAATTTTCGATTGAATAAAACACTAATGTTTTTGAAACAAAATTATTCTTTGACTTTTTTTCTGGATACGAGTTGAAATGATTCGCTATCGATGTGTGTTTTCTGCTCTATAACAGGCAAATGTTCCTAATTGCTTCTTATCGTAGAATGAGTGTTCATACTATCTTGTTATGTGATTGTTCTGGACTAATGATGTGCCTCGTAGCAAAATAGGTAGTGAATCTCTGTTTTAAAGTAGCTTTTTATAGAATACTTCGGATGAATGCATAAAAAACAGCTCGAACAGCTATTCAACATACCTTTCCAAAGAATATTAAGGAGTAAAAGAGTTGTACGAATTTGAAATTCGTTCTTTAAAGAAAAATCTCTCTGAATAGACACAATCTATTGTAAGATGGTAGTCAATTATACGTGTTTGTACACTAGAAAACGAACACTTGTCTAGTTCTTTTAAAGAGGGTAGAAATGGCAGAGACTATATCTTTTCAGATGTTGATGTATTCGTTATGGTTTTATTCCTATGAACACATTTCACTAGATGATATGCATTCGTCATGCTAACAAGACAATGATATTCTTATTTATCAGAAAATTTTCAATAATCAACCTCTATTTGAAAGTCTCTCTGAATTTTCATAAATGAGAGATGAAGGTATCTGCACCAACGATAATTTTCGATGTCAATACGTAAGAAATTGAGAAACTTATTGTCATTGCGAAAAAAACACAGGTTCATTGGTGCTTGCCAGGCTCAATGAAGCTTGAAGATACGGATTTTATTTTTCGTCAAGAAAATCTTTTGAAATTACTTTTCATCCGTAACACATTTTAGAGACAGAAACCATTGAGGATGCACTTGATCGGTCGTCGTTGTATCTCACTCTACATCTATTGGCCGATGCGTCCTTTTGCGACGGCACTTTTGACGATTTCTGACATTTATTAATGCGTGAGGATAAATATAAAAACGAAACCTGTGAACTTCCGAGTTACAGAATATGATCGCCCATCAGTAGAAAATTAGTCACGCATTCGCTCACAGTAAAAATATTAAATCATCAATATGTAATTGCAAAAGATGATGCTCATCGATAAACAGATATTAATCAGGTAAAAATGAGAGAAACTGATTCTTCGTGTCATGTATTTATACAGCAGACAGGCTAATGTATACTGTCACTTTTTAATTTGAATCGATTGCTTGTGACAACACCGAAAAAATGGGAAAGTAGATGCCGATCGAAATGATCTGTTTGGTACTTATCGCTGCCATCTTTGAGAAAACTAGTGTTACTGCAGCTGTCAGTAGTGGAAACACAGCGCATTCTGATAATCAAAAGATTAAAAGGTATGTATTTTAGAATGTCCACAAAATTTCTACCGTATTTGTTCAGCATTACAATGATGAAAGTCGAACATGATTGTACTGGCAGTGGTAGCAGATATAATTGCCTTAGTAGAAATGAACAATCAACGAACAAACCATCACGAAGAAGACGATTATTAGCACCAACATCGACGAATGTAACATTGGCTGATATAGGTTGGGGAGTAAGTCATTATTTCAAATTTTATTCTGTCTATTAAGAAAATTTTCACTGGTCTCTATCTGTAGTGGTATTGGATAGGTCTAATAACAATCGGCACACCGGGCCAATCATTTTACGTTGATTTCGATACTGGATCGGGTGATCTATGGATTCCAGGAAAACAGTGTGGAAAACTATGTGGTAAGAAGGAAATTTTATTCTTTTCATTGATGATTGAAGTCGAAGTTCCTTGAATAATTAGGTGGCAATCATACATTCAATATTAGTCTGTCGTCAACATGTAAAGTCTCGAATAAGACCTTCTATATTCTATATGGTGATGGGAGTAGTGCAAGTGGAATGTGGGCCAACGATACAGTGGCTGTAGGAAAAAATAGTTACTAGACTAAGAAATCAATTAAGTTATTTTCGAATTTCATTTCTTTTTTTTCAGATTGGTGGTATATCTATCGCTAATCAATCTTTTGCCATTGCTACATCAGCAGTAGGCATGAATTCACACACATCTGATGGGGTGCTAGGTCTGAGTTATCAAAATATTGCAACTGGTGGAGAAAATCCAGTAATATGGTCGATGTTTCTGGCAGGTGAATTAAGTCTTCCGATGTTTAGCTTTTGGTTTGGACCGTAAGTTCATATTTTGTTGATTGAAAACGAATCGCTTGTAAATATTGTCAGCATGCTTTTTTCATCAGAATATCAACCGGATCCGATACAGGTGAATTGATCTTAGGCGGTTATGACCCAACAAAATACACCGGTTGTTTTACATATGCTACTGTTAGTGTAAAAGGTTATTGGGAATTCGTTGCCGACAGTGTTACTTTAACCATCGGTTCTACTACGAACACAATAGCAACATCAATCAGTGCCATCTTAGATAGTGGAACGACAGCAGCTATTTTGGGTCCGCCAACTAGTGTAGCTGCTATTAATGCTCTGTTAGGAGCTACATTCAATGCAACACTCGGATGGGTAATAGCAACCTTATGATGAGAGAGATTTTACTTTTCGCTGTGTATCTAGGATCAAATATTGATTTTCACTATTGATTCAAATCGATCTTCTCAAATTAGGACATTTTCTAATGATTAATTCGTATTCATGTTTTAGTACACAGTTGATTGTCTAACAAAACCCTTAAGTGCATTTCCAAATATCACGGTGGTTATTAGTGGTGTCCCATTCACATTGACACCATTAATGTATATTCAAATCATGGGTGGCCCTTCTACCTACAAATGCTATTCTGTCATTTCATCCATCAGTCTTAGTGATTCGAAATCGAATCCAGTGTGGATTCTCGGTGACTTCTTCATGAGACGCTTCTATAGTGTGTTTGATATGCAAAAGAATCGTATTGGCTTGGCTCTATCGACATCATATTCAGTTGTGCAGACAGTACCAAGCATCTTATTTCACTCGACGACAACACTTTTTCCACCAACAACGACTACCAGCACTACGACAAAAAGTAAGAGAAAGAAAAATGCTTTGTTAACATTGCACAAAAAAACAGATATACATCATTCACAATTTCTGTTTTCGATTTAGCTACAACAACTACTGCAACACTGCCACCCCAATGTTTCAACTATACAACAATCGGTGATGCCAAACGATTAATCAATGCATCTGCAGCTAATGGTTGTGACATGGGTGTCTTTAACAGTGTGACTAAGAACGTTCCGACATTTGTCCGATTTGTTAGCCCAGGTGGTACACGACTTGCTACATCGCCACCCAACGGCGGTCAAGGTTCTGCATGTGGAACTATTGCAGCAGGTTGGACAAATGCAACTTATCCTTCAGTTGTTGGTCAAAGTGTGAGTTCATTTGCTTGTTTCGCATACAATGGCAATGCATGTTTTGGATATGTCTATTGGAATTTAATAACCTACTGTAATGGGTATTATGTGCATGGATTATATGCACCCGGAGCTTGTGCTTATCGATATTGCACACAATAAATGCTATCCATGTATATGAAAACTACCAACTGTATACTGTCGAAAGACATGTTCAATCTTTTCATCTATTCTTGCTAACCATTTATTCTTCTTTTCAGTTTTTGTTTTGATATTTTTAACCAAGATATAAAAATTTAACTATTCTTTCAAAAACGATCTCATTTCATATATGTGCGTAACGGATCGTAGCATGTAAATGTAATTTACAGAAACTGATAGAATTAAAAGCATTCTAGAATACCTTCATTGATCAATAACAACTTCCTCAATATTCGCAGTGTTGAAATTGGTTTGTAATTCTTCGAAATGACTCTTTCTCATTGTTCATTAAAAGTAAAAAACCCCATTTTTAAAGTATAATGTAGATATTTATGTACTTCTTGGCTCAGTACTATTTCATAGGATTCGTATAGTTACAGTTATTGTTATCATTATGAATTATCTAAGTCAAGCGAAAGAATTCATGCATGAATACAACAAGAACTGATATCAAAAACGAAACTTAAAATGATTCTATATTTGAAATGATCATAATAAAATTGTGGTTTATTATTTTTTTTCTTGTTAGCTACAGGCTTTTTAAATGAATACGCATCATATATCAAAGAAGCAATACTCTTTTTTTTCAATATAGTGGCATTTATGTATGACGCATATTTAACTCGCATGAATACGTATACAAAAGAAGAACAGGCAAATTTTTCATATTGGTATCGTGATTGAAATTAACTACTCAATACTCTATACGAATAGAAGCGTGTGAATTGTAAAAAGGTCTTTATGTTCGTATTGAAAAATGTACGAGTTTGAAAACGGCGTTTGCACACGAACGAGTTAATTACATACAAAAAAACATCGTTGATGAAATAGGAAAAGAAAACAAGTCACGATGATGCGTGATCATTACAATGGTGGTAAATTCGATTAACTCATCTATCAAATATGATGATCTATCGTAAATATGTAAAACAAAAACATTAGTATGATTGCCATTCAGATGAATACATATTTAATGTTATCGTTATATTTCATTATATAATAAAAATATATACATCATGTAGGGAAATAAAAGTTGGATTTTTTTTAATGATTTCTAATAGAAAAAACTGAAATCATCATAGTACACTATTTATTTGACAGTTATGACTTAACATATTTTTAACAAGTCCACTGCCATCTTATTAAGTTTGATATATCTATTGAGAATCTATAAGTAACATGGTGATACATCTTCAAATATAAGTCAGCTTTTGACTCATACCGACATTGGTAGTGATGAAAATGATTCATCTGTATGTTGTATTATAGTATAAATAAATGATGTATGCATTCATCAAGCGTATATTATAGGTTTAAACACTTGTTTTAACTAAAATGTTACTTGATATTGATCTATCTTATCAAGCATAGTGTTAAATAACAAGAAACTTGTTGAATATAAAGAGATGTATTTGAGTTACATGTTGTCGTTCTCGAATTCAATAGCTTTCGTTATTGTGATAGATTTTTTTTGCTGCATGAGCAAGATGTATTCAGCGGAACTAATGTTCGTCTTCTTTTTTTCGACGGCTCATCTCACGTCTATCAAATCATTGCATATAAACATGAATATTAAACTCGAAATCGAATTAACAATGGATTTATGAATTGAACTCGGATTTATTGAGTTTGATTGTAAGTATTGCTCTTGTTTTCTGATGGTTGTATTTTATTTTTCAAGTTGTTGCATTATTTTCTATTGAAAAGTTAATAATTATTTGATTTTGTAGCACATACGAAAAATGATCTATTGTTGATTAATGAAATAGTTTACTTTCAGACGAAAAACAAAATGTCTTCATTACTAATCATGATACTAATTAATCTTTCTCAAAGGGTTGAAATGCAGTTCGTGTTATCTACTGAGAGTGTAGATCAAAAGAAATATTTGTGTGAACATTGGAAACATATTCTAGAAAATTCATAAACATCAGTTCTCTTTGTTCTACAATTTAGTTTCAAATTATTGGACATTAAAATGACAAACAATTAATCTAGGATAAACCACAGAAGATCATCAGCAGTAGAAATTTTATTCTTTCGTCGTAATGTGTATACAGACTAATTTTGCAGCCGAAGTACCTTCCGTTTCTTTCGAAAGAATACAGATGTTTTGAATCGGTAGATACATCGCCATAAATCGCCGATTATTTTGGTATTGGTGATTCATCCAAAATAACTCAGCCCATGTCGTCAGAATCGTTAGTTTTGACGACCGATCGTGGTAATTTGAAAAACTAGTGGTTAATCACGATTGATCAGCGATCTTTTTTTAATATTCCGATAGACCATGACTAATTGGTAATAGATTAGATAGTCGTGATAAAATCGGCGACTTTTGCGTCAGTTTTGTAACATGAGTAAATATACTTATTTTTACTTATGTTTAGTTATAAATGAGTACCTGTAGTACTAACAAAATAAATAAATCTTTTTTTCAATGCAAAAATACATGCAGATACAACTAGTTTTTAGTATAAACATGAATATGCATTTTCTATTTAAAGATAACAAGTTTATATTTAAATTAGAAAAGTGATACATTTATGTTTTGAAAATAATATATACTTATTCTTAAACACGTCTAAACTAATAATTAAAATGAGGGGTACACATTTGTTTACGAGACAAGTTTTCGTTTTATTTAAATAGTGTTTCTACTAAGTTAGTAAGACGTCAATACAGTCTAATGGATTGTATGTCGGCTGTTCATCAGGAAGGTCTAGGTTTCGAATAAGAGGAAAAGCGAAGTACAACATCTATAATATCGTAAATAGCAAGCCATACAAATAATGAAGGTCTGATCGGCACTACGAGAGTAGACATATCCAAATGACGACGGTCGAATGTTAACTCATGTTAGCTATTCCTCATAGAAATCGAATACAAAACCCTTCCACATACAACTAGAATGAATTCCCCACTCCATAGAGAAATAGTTTACAACTGGCCAGAAAAAAACGTGTTCTATTTTTTGCAATGAGTTCTATGACTGTCGATCATAATTTAGATTCAAGCAGCAATCGTAAGTTCGATCATTGGAAGTCTCTTGAAAAATCGGTATGTTAAGTGATTGTATCGTGATAAGATCTCACGATACATCACAGTAATAAATCGCGAGAAAATCGGAGATTTTGGAGCGATTTTTATCACATGCGAAGCCACATACACATATCTCCTCGCCCTACTTGTCAATTTTTGTTTCTCATTTATTTTCGCGCACAACATAGAAGACTATTATCTTCTAAATTTTCTACCACATCAACATCTTTTTCTTATTTGCTTCTGTTCACTTTTTGAAATTTCTCTAGAATCTTCAGCTCTCCTTACATTTTGATTTCGTAATGCATCAAGAAAAACTGGTTCACTAGTTCGGTATAATGCTATCGGTATACCGGTCACTTTTCTTTTAATTAAGATGATATCACGATGTATTCAGCACAATCCTTAATACACGTCGGTGAAATCACGTCTTTCGTTATGCAGTCAAACATAATTCCATGTCTAAGTGCGAGTAGAGCTTCTAAATTGTATTGTTTAAAAATAAACGAGATCGTATAGAGGACTTCCTTTTCCTACTCAACTTGCATAGAGTGCCAACTGAATTTTTCCATACAATCGAAAGTTAGACAGTGTCGAAAAAACGATTCAATCCGTAACATTTCATTCTACCAATCAATATAATATTAATATTTATGTACATAAGTGAATATTCGATTACAATCAGTATTTGGTTTTTGAATTCCTAGAGTTTCTGGATTCAACTACTAACAACAGAAGTCAAGCAGATCTATTTCGTGAATTTGATTTGAATGACATTGGACTTTCTTAAAGTCGTGGATTATTTGTATCTAATCTAATCTTGGTAGAACTCAATCAAATCCGAACTAAGAATCAGCACTGGATCTAACGGAAGTTGAGTTTGATATCTCCGTAATCAACAATCGTTGTTGCAAAAGGCAAAACTATTCAAAACATTGATAAAAGAATTTGTCGACGAAGATTAATGTCGGTAATTCAAAAAAATAACGAAGTTGAACTTATTTCAAATTACTTTGCTTCGTACATTACATTCAACTACAGTTCCCACGAGTAAATACAAACAGACATAACGATTAACATCGTGTGGATACTATTATTCTGCCTGATCCCTATCTCAAGTCAGGGGCGTATAGGAAGTTAAGATGGCGAAAAATATCATTCACTCTAGAATGAAATCACTATTCTGAAGTATGTTTAGACTTCCGACGGCTTATATTATCTATGCCGAAATTTACATTGTTACGCTTTTAAACATCAATGTTTGATCATCTCAACATTGAGAAAGTTTTTCTTTTTCATGCCTCTCAATACAACTCTACTGAAAGAACACAATTTAACATGATGCTTAAAGTTTTCAATTCAAACTCAGTACTTGATTCTGAAATCGATTTATCTTGCATTATTTTATGCAAGAAACATGTTGAATCTGTATTTCATTGAATACGATTGTTTTATTCAGTGATAATTATTTCGAGATAAATAATTATCTTAAGATGTAATTATGAGAATGAGAAAAAACTATTTAAGCATTCGAAAAAGTTAGTTAAGTTGTGTTAGTGCATCAGACTTTTCATTTTTGAATCTTTCCACTACACTTTTTCTAATATTCTCTGAATTTCCCGAAAAATACTTCATGCCATTGTCAGCTCCTCGTTCACTAAAATAAAAATCATTCATAGCCAATAGAAAGTTTTCAAAGTATTTTAAATATACAAACTTGTATATACGATCGATAATCTCTTTATCAGTCATCTTCAAAACATCTTGACCTGCTAGTGCATTTCGAATAATGCTAGCCCCACCGGCCGCTCCATGTTGTACAGATGTACTCCATACAACATCTTTGATCACTGGAGATCGATTATCCAAGCCTAAATTGATATTATACTTATTGGACAATTCAGTTACAGCTCGATCATAGTTATTTTTCTTGATGAAGTCATGTTGGACTCTATTGAATTCAATTGGCTATAAAATTTATAAAAGCTTACAACTTGACGAAAACAAAATGAACGCTACTTACATTTTCTTTCGCCACCGCTTTCCATTGAGAGTCAAATTTTTTCGTCCCAGGAGTTAGCTTATTGAATTTCGATGCCATATCAGGTTCTTGTTTAGCAATGTATTTCAAAAAATCTTTCATAGTACCAGCGTTAGTTGAAATCTGATATGTTCCGTAACTGGCACCTCCTTTATCACCCACTGCTCCTGTTCTATAAGGATTTATGGCTCCTGGATTTCCACCACCAGTCTCATATTTAGCACTAAGCGAGCCAAGAGTGTTTAATGATAAGCTACCTGTAAATAGAAAGCTGGACATATTTTACGTCACATTTTTTTTTGAGAGAATTTGTTTTAAATGTTTCTAATTGCTGTTGTTATAAATTGAATCCATTCTTCCGTTACACGAACTCTCTGGAACGATAGTAAAAATATAGTTTGATCAATACCTAATGGTTAGATGATGCATCAATAAGAAGCGTAAATCATTAAAACTCGAGTAGTGTGTGTTAGTACTTCAAATGCATATCATAGAATGCAGTCTTCGTGATTGAAATAATAGAGTCACAGCTTAGGAATTTTCGAGACGGTGGCATTAAGAAGAATGAGTTCATTATCAAGCTCCTTAGTCATTGTTCATCTCGGTTATCTTCGATCTGGTATACATTGATTGATGAGTTCTTAGTTCAAGTACTCGAAGTTCCTTACTGGATTTCTCATAAAACTTTTACTAATAAGAGGACGATGAAAATAAGAGTACAAATCCTAACGCTCGGTTCCTACATAATTTCTAAGATCATGATATTTCTTATACTTCAATACTACCACCTAGCTGTTAATCGATTGTACCAATTTTTAATGAATTGTATCCACATGTACATATAGGGTCAATGTATCAAGATAATATATATATACGTACTCCCTAAAAATCGAGAATTCTATAGTTACACGTTTTTAGTGGTATAAATGATGTGGAGCCGATAGATTTAATAGATAATAGTCGATAAAAGCAGTTACAAGGTGCTGCAGCCCAGTGATTGCCAGTTACAAGCAATGTATCCCGAGTAACAGCATGATATCAGAAATCCTGAAGGGACTGAGCAGTACAATTCATATCTATATTTGAGCTTCTCTACTGTTGAAGTATCCACAAACAAAAAAACATATGGGTACCACCCAGAGCTCCGCGGGATGCGGGACAAGAGATGGCGAATTTTGCGGGACGGGACGGGACTGAAATTTGAATCGCTTGCGGGACGGGACAAGATGAATTTACTAAAGCGTCCCGCCAAATTTATAAGGCACAGAGTTTTCACACATTATCTTACATGTATCGCAGTTGTGCGACATCTAATTTTTAAATAGATCGATAGTAAAAGAAATCATTCACATAAAAACACGTTTTAATGTTTTTTATGTACCCTTCCTTAAATTATTTAAATTTAAATTTAAATCAATTTGAATAAAACACAATTGTGACATTTCGACAATCGAAGTTGTCTTCTTCAGATGATGTTGTACGTGAATGTATAGGTATTCGTTTTCTTTTCTTTTATATAGTATGACAATAGGATGGAGGAAGAAGGCAAATACTCCATATATCCTACCAGTTTCACCTTCTTGCCGTCCCACCATCATAATATAAAAGAAAATAAAAAGAATACCTATACATTCATGTGCAATATCGTCTGAAGAAGACAATTTCGATTGTCGAAACGTCATAATTGTGCTTTATTCTATTTATTTAAATAAAAATAATTCAAGGAAGAGTCTATAAAAAACATTATAATATCAATGACTATATCCCTCCTAATGAACCGAGAAAAATTCACATTAAAAAAGAAAATGTAAACTAGCTACGTTTTTTCAACCGTATATCCAGAAAAAAAGAGTTGCCTACATCCCAGCTCTATCATTCCGGCTACTGGACACTGCAGGAACCGGCAGAAAAGATGCGGCAAAACAGTTGTATTCCGCAGGAAAATATGGGAAACACCGGAACACTGAAACAGTATTCCGACTAGAAAATGATCTGATTTCTCCCCGATAATTTCCGGTCAGTCCCTGCCGGAACGAACAGAAATTGCCTGGAATATACCAAAAAAAGTATGACAATTTTCTAACCAGAATATTGCTTCCATTTTCAGGTAATTTCCAATGTTTTCCTACGAGAACCGGCCTGTACTTCTCGATCTAGGATATGACAGAAGTAGGCGGGACGGGACGGGACAAGGCGGCCAAGAGGCGGGACGGGACGGGACTCGTAAAGAAAAATTGAGCGGGACGGGACGGGACTAGAGAAATGCGGGACACGGGACGGGACGGGACACCTTGTAGGTTGTCCCGCGGAGCTCTGGTACCACCTAAAGAGATTGTAGAAAATATATAGTGAATGCTTACAATTACTCAATTTAAATTATATGTGCAAGTACCTATTACGATCGACTCAATAAAGGTGAAATGCAACCATGTAGTTCACTCATAAATTTCTATGCCACAAATCGTCTCATGAAAAGGCAAGATAGATTTGCCAGCGTTTTAATGTTATCGTGTTACCTGACACAACTTTGTTGACAGCATCTCGAGCAGTATTTGGTGTTGCGACTGGGGCATGCTGTGGTACTTGGACACGCTGTGGTACTGGGACACGCTGTGGTACTGGGGCACGCTGTGGTACTGGGGCACGCTGTGATACTGGGGCAGTTTTTGAGCTGAAAACGTTGAATGGTCTAAAATTGAAGCTTGGAAACTTTGAGCCGATTGATCCTAGAAGATTGTATACGGAGGAGATTCAAACAAAATAAGCTGAATTCTATGGTTAGTCGCTGCTGACCTTTACATCATGACGAAAAATCGTAACAGTTTCATAAGAAATGCAAAGTTCTCAAATCTGAAAGTAATTTTTAATTTTCGAATGCAACATGGTATCAGAGTGCTAACGCTATTATAAGATGTGGTAGTCTATTGAGATAGTTGTATGTGTTTTAGCTTTTGTCATGAAAATCAAAAACATGTTTGTTTTTTAGTATATAATTAAATGGAATCATTGTACGACTGAGTGACGTCATCATGTCGATACAAATGCTAGAGCAACTTTCATACTGATTTTCATCAATACCAAAATTCTTGATCAAGGAAACACATGCTTTCGTTGCATATGTTTCATCAAAACTAGAGTTCTGTACGATAAATTCATCAATAAGTCTCTTTGATATCGAATGTGGTAAAACATAAATTTCCGAACTATTTTACGATAGCCGCACGGTCAAGGAAAAACGAAACTTTTCGAACTCACCCCACAATATTCTAATATCGAAAATATTTTCATGTTTTCTTAATTTATTGATGTGAAAATTCTCAAATTATTCGTAGATAAAAAGAAATATTGAAAGTGTAAGTATTACATATTTGGAAAGATTTTATCAAAGTTTGGATATCTCGGCTTTTTCCTTCTTGATTCGATATCGAATGTCGCATATCAGATGTTTTAGGTATTTGAGATCGTACAACGGATTCCTTTTCTGATTTCGATCTTGACTTTTACTATTAAAATACGACGCGTAAATATGCATCGATCTCTGATTCAAATACCTAGTCTTTTGGTTTCGACAAACGTATCACATTATGTAAAGTTAGAAATTCTTGAAGTAGTTGTACGTTATCGGCACTGAAATGCAGTTGTATGATGAGACTATCATGAAATATTGTGAGTCACATATGGTGTTTTTTGTAAAAATGACACTCATTTACGATGAGTATCGGACACTATGATTGAAAATGCTCATCGGTTATTGCAACCAGAAAAAGAATGATCGTACAGAATCACTGATTATAAGTAATTTTCACTCAGACTCTGATATTGAATTTTAGATGGATCGAAAACAGTGCTTTTGTAAGTATGAAAGCGAAGGATGATGTGATTGCAATGTGTTACTATGCGTAGAATAATGATTGAACACTGATGCCGTCTTCAGCTACTTGGATGTCTGTTGTCACATTTACTGAAAACTTTGAAAAGATGTGTAAACATCGATCACCACGATTGTAGGTCAGAAGCACGAACCATGTATTTCCCTACTCAAATCTAATAATGGTTGTGATTTACTACAAGTGAATGGTTGAATCGACCGCATTATGAAATTTATAGCATTGAACAGTAAACATTGTTCTATACTAATCGATATTTATCCAGCGAACTTTATTTTTCACTTATTAACAGAATTAATAAAATCGAAGTACCAGAAAAATGACTAGAATAATCGTCAATGTTTGTTTGTCTGTACCAGTTGGACAAGACAACATGGTTTCATGTCGAGAGACTGATGTGAACAAATAATTTTAATAATCATACTCAAATCTTGTCAGAGACTTTCTTCTTAAGCACAGTCTGATTTTCGTGAGCCTCTCAGAAGGAATTTCGACTCAATCAACGTGTTATGAAGATAATTATACGATTCATCTGATAAGCTCATTTTGCATACATACATAGATTGAGCAAATTTTCGGGAGTGTATATTATATTTTGATTACTGAAATTGCACTAGGTAAACGTGGAAAAATCAGTGATTTATTTCGCTGAAAGCAAGACAAAATTTAGCCAAAAAATGTTTCACGTACAAAATCGAGATCCAAAGCGCTTTACGATAAATATCGCGTAATGACTATGCACGTATAGCTTTCTTATATTTGTCGCATACGTATTAACTGAGATTAGTCTCGCACTGTGCTTAATATGCGACATAGTATTTATTTTCTGCTTAAATTCAACAGAAGCATTGAAAATGATGATGATCGATGAGGGATAAATAATTTCATTAAACATTCAAACTTACCGTTGACAAGGAATGTAATTCCAAGTATGAGTAACATTAATTTTTGCATCGTGTCTGTATGGATCAAAATGATTAAGTTTGAAATGATAACTAAAACTATAGCATAAAATTCAATACGCGTAATCTAACATAGAAAGAATTCAGCAGAAGAGGAGGGAAATTTGTCAAGTCTATCGAATCATGCCATCAGTCTACGTGTGTCGAAAAGTAGTCATGGCCATAAAATAAAGTTACTGGATACTAGTGTTTAAATCAATTGAATATGTAAGATTTAACGAAAAATAAAGTGATACTTTTTTGGTACTGAAACTTTATGAAAAACTTGTTCGAAACGAAATTTCGTTAATACCGATTCTATGAAGCGAATTTCTTGCGAGTTACACGCTAATCTTACTACGATAAAACCTTGAATGACATACAATTTTATTACTGTTAATAGTACTTTTGAATATAGCTTTTTCGATACAAAATGAGAGTTAATTTTGTTGGCATTTTCCCACTGAAGTTTCTTTTCGTCTCAGAAACTTATCGTATAGTCAAAGAAAATCATCTTTAAAAGAACACATGAAACTAAACAAATGAATTGAGAGGAATCTCGCTCGTGAATAAGCATGAAAATTCAAATGAGAATTTCTTCTTTTCCTTGATCTTCAAGCAATCGAATCGAAATATCTAATATTCACAGTCGAATCCTAATCAAAGCAACGATGACAGTAGACTTTTTTCTCAGTAATCATTTCACTTTATTTTAAATAAACGACTCAGTACATCACAGGAATATAAATTAAACATTAATCAGCTTCAAACATTCATTAAACGGACAATCGAAAACAGACGATATTTCTAGTCTACATGTACAAGCTGTCTCCTACAACATACATCTTCACTTTGTTTTCGACTTTCATGTTCTTGTGAAGTGCTATGTATAAGATTTGTGAAAATACAATAGCACGTATAATAACCTAGATATCAGATGATTATTCATTTTTGCTTCTCAAAGTAATACCAAATGCCCAAAATGTAGAAACAACGTACAAAAACTAAACTAACCCATCCTTGTTGCCAACTACTTATTCAATGAGGTTAACAAGTTTCAAATATCACTATAATACGAATTGATCTACTACATCGAAAGGTACTGAAATTACCATCATTTAACTTTTTTTCAATAGACTAATGTTAAGCATCTGTTTTTATTTCATTCATTAGAATGTGTATCAGTTGATGATTTTTCGTGAGAAAATGAACTAACACTTGATTTTCATGCATTTCTACAACGAATAAATTGAGATAAACGTACCACAAATCAACATCGAATCATATCAAGTCTAGTGTTTTGAATTCGATTAAATATTCTCTTACTCGCCTTTCTCAAATTCAAAGAAGTAGTCACTTACATTTGCCAGGTTCGATTCGTGAATATGTTTCGAGCTCGTCAGCTACTCATATGAAACTAAATGATGGTAAATAATTTTCTGGGATCATTGAAATATATAGCTTAAAGATCGGAAGAAGGAAGTGAGATAAAATGGTAATGAATGAATTATAAGTTTTGCCGTAATGCATGCCGTAGTCATCATAGTTATTCGTATTGGCAGCTCGTTTTGCTCTCAGATAAATGCACATTTGATTGCTCTACATTTTCGTTTATTCATGCACAAAAGCACATTCAGAAACAATTTCTTTTGTTTGTGTTCGACGAAGATCATTCGTGTTATATCTCATGTCATAAGACATGACAATTACATTCACTCTGCTGTAGTCTACGAAGAGAACTTGTGAGTAATTTTCATAGCGGTTAAACATGTTTTCGCAATATTATTCGAGTCTTAGAAACTCAATCGTTTGATATTTTTCTTCTGTGAATATGACACGGTTCGAAGTAAAACTATTGTATAATGCTTCTCATGTGTTTATAACTGTCACCATAGCTTTAACGTGAGTGAGATTCAACACTGTTACGCATGTCATTATTTATTTTAAAAATCTAGATTTCCGTATTCATCATTGGAATTCATGATGAGACTAATTTCCAACTATATTATTATGGTCATATGCAAATCTCTAATTGTATTCTGAAACGATTCACTGCCGTCTGTATTTCTAGAAACTACCAAATCAACTTGAGCATAGCTGAAAGTGTACTCGAAATAGAATATGATACAGAAGTCTTAATGTCCCAAGTTGATTATGTATTGCCATGGTTGTCCATGAGTCGCATCTTGAAAAAAATTTAAAATACTCCAGTCAATGCCACATTATCCTACTTAATATTTTATTCGAAAACATCGGCATAGGTTTTTCGCCGAATATACCATTTATGGCCTGCATATTAACTATGGTTAAGAACAGCTGCAAGTGCAATACATGCGAAATTAACAATGTGAAACATGATATAACTATCGTTGCCAATCATATTGACGTCGTTTCGTTAAATTTATTTCGTGATACGTTTCCTTCCAATTCTATACTTATTGCTGTAGAACAAAAAAATGCAGTAGTTTATATATTCCAATCGTATATCAACAACATCTGCCATTAACTGTGATGGAAACGAGCATGTAAACTACTACCACAAAACATTTTAATACTCCTTTTATATCATGTATCAAAATATACAAAACAACTTTTGTTAGACGGTATTCAAGCATTACTGCAATATCAAATGAAACCAAAAATCCATCATTATCATGTCTATACAATTGTTTCCTCGACGATTCTGAATACAAAATATTTTCTCAAAGAAAGTTTAGATACTGTAATAGAATAAGGATTGTTTTAGTTACAATAATTCGAATCATTTATATAGTGATCAATCACTTCATAGAAATAGGAAAGTATCTAACGTAAGCAATGAAGAATGAGCATAATTCATTGTCATGAGAACTTTATAAATGTGAATGATCGTGTTTGTTTTTATGAACGATTTCAATTATCTAATTATTTTGATGATTCATACTTGTGAATTGTTTATTTGAACCAACTGCTTTTGTAATAATTTGAACAAATGTCAAGTTGCTTTTCATGCCATCTTCATTTTAATTAGACCGATACACGTGCAATTCACTTCGCTTCGATAAATTTTGTAATTGAACGGTGGTAGCTCGTATGCGCTTGTAGAAAAGAATATAATCGTTTTAATCTCAACACTTAGAATATACGTGCTAATGAGTAGTCTCTGAATTTTTTTTTCGACATTGCTACTATTGAAAGCGATGACTTTTGATGAGTACATCGAGATAGTAGAATCAGAAAATAATCTTGCGGCAAACTACATGAATGCGTTTCTCCGAGTCGCATTTATCATAGCGTAAACTTATAAAACACTCTTTGTATTCTATTATAATAAGTCTTTTCTTATATCGTCTTGCTGAGCAATCAGTTAAACAAGAGTGTAACGAAAAATTTATTGTTTGGTTTTGGTACATGTTTGAGCATAGGTAACTTGTGGAGATAGCATGAAAAAACTCATTTACTTCATTATTCTTTTATTTTGCTAGAAAAGAATCATTAAATGCCATTGTTTCTAATGTATGACATTTAAGCATAACTTGTATTAATAAATTACTTCCACTAGTATTTTAAACTGAAAAGTGTGTAAAAGAAAAGTTGTCCTTCATTGAATGACTGATTCGTCTACTTGATCTACCATGAAGGCCCTGATTTGAAACATAATAGGTGTGTTTCGATTTCATCAAAATCATTTCAAACTGTTATATGATCAAAGCTCAGATTTGCTGCTGATCGTAATCGTTTTTTCTTCAAATACTAATTCATCATTCTTTTACATTAAACATACAACGATACCTAGATGTCATATACCATTTATTATATTCTGTTCATGTGCATCGTTCAGCCATATGCTTGTGCTGATAGAACTCCGAGGAGATGTAGATCTAACTTGACAATGACATATTCAAATCAGTAGAATACCAGGCTAATATCAATCGCATGTTATTGACCACTTTCGAATGTATTAATAAATCATAGATAGACGCTTATCGACTTGTCCACGTATAATTCATAGAGTGATAAACCAGCGATCAATCACATTTAAAGCAATGAAAAAAAGTCGTCTGTCGAGAATGAGCCAAACAAATATCATTCATTTATCTTCTTGTTTTTTTTTATTCTCCTACAAATTTGTTTTCATACAAAAAACGGTAGAAAAACAAATGAAATGAACCTAAACACACAAATATCGGCCATTTTTTGAATATGAGGAAGGGCAAAACATTTCAGATTCTTTTTTAATTTCAGAATCTTTTCAATTGATCAGTAATACGGCTTTCAATTTTAGGTAGTAAGTTATGAATTTCATTGGCACAATTGACAACACATGGCTCAAAAATAGATCGAATACGACCTTCATCTTTCTCACCACTATCTTTTGCTTTATCTTCACAACTTTGTATACAACGCATTAAACGTTCTTGAACATGTTGCATTTCCTGATTCATAACTTGTTCGGCTTGAGTAATTTTCGATGAACATCTTTCGACACATTGATTAAATTTTAATGGATCAAGTGTAGCATCTTCCGTACAACGATATGAACAATTGAATGCATCACCCTGAAAAATAAGAGAAAAATGTAATTCTCGAATCAATACAGTAGAATCGACGATAAAATATTATGTCGATTCATTTCAAATATATGCATCAGATCAAAATGGTTTATCAAATTAATTATTGCAGATAAGAAAACGCATTTCAATGTTAATTTTGATGAGTACTTATACTGCTTAGAAAGTTGCTCACATTCTTTGGAAACTCACTAGTACCATTTAATCATCGAAATTCTCAACTAGAAACCTTTAGATTGATCTCTATTAGTTTTAACAAAAATATACTAAAGCATATTTTCATATTTATTGTTTTCCTCTCATTAAAGCACTCTCTTCAAGAATATTTTGGCACTAGTTTGAGAGGTCCATTCTTTCAACTTCACAACATATCAACAAGGATTCATGTAGATAAGACACATTCGTAAGCTTAGTTCGATAAGTAAATTCATATATTCATTTCATTGTGGTTTATGTTTCTTGTGAACATTGAGGGATACGAGCATGAATCTAAAAATATCTCAGGGCTTCGTCATTTCAGTATCACCGCTACTAATACATTCACTGCGAATAGTATGCATACATTCTAAGAAGAAAATAGTTATGCACCGTAAAAGTTGAGACTCTGAACGTATGTTTATCTGATAACTTAGCATTTACAATCATGTTAACAATCATCATATTTTCAAAGCATACAAAGAACACAATGACGTATCTTGCGAAGTATTTCAATGATGATGCCATAGCTACAAAATACGATTAAAAATCAAAAGACCCTATATTTTACTCGTTCGTTTTAAAAATGCGTGCAACTCAGTCACAACATACGTACTAATTCCACTAAATAATAAACTCAAGCATGGATATGATCCTGACTCTCGACAAATTCGGCTAAGTTCTGATCAAAAGTTAGAATTCAATCAGTTCAGATACTTATGCGTTTGTTCATTTTAACTCTGCTATAGTTACTCTCTATTGATTAACACCGATAATAAATACCTCTTTTCTAAACGCACTAGTAGCGTCTATCTAGCGATAAACAGAGTCACTTTTATGGAAAAGCTATGTGAGCTTTATATTGTTCATGTAGTAAGACAATAAATCTTGTTGTATCAAACCTCAAGATCTTTAGACAGATATATTGGCAAACGTCTATGATCGCCTAGCAGGAAGCTGCCTAATAGGATCGTATCAGATTTCAAGAATTCCAACAGTATTCTCTCGGAATACCAAGGATTCCGACAACCTCCAACGGATTCCTATCGGATCTAATAGTTTTCCAATTGGATCCAACAGCGTCCACCAGCCCTATTAGTCTGCATAGATCGTCTTTTAAATTTGTTGTCAAATAAATCAATGTCAATATGATGTTTGACTGAATTAATTTTTTTCATAACACCCTTTATTTCATAGAAGGAAATAATAACATATTCCCAATGATTAAACTAAACAGCTAGAATCTAGAGACTTTCAGAATTATGTATACACAATTATTACTTATGTATGATTTGTAATTATTTTTGATAGGACCTTTACTGACTAGACCTAGCATAGTTTAACCTAAATCATAGAATCATTATTTTCTTCGATTACCTAAGTGAATAAAAATTTCTTTTGTGATATGCATTTCAAATCTCTGATTCAAGACAAAAAGACATAATTACATAAATTCGTCGTAGATAATTTCGATGCAACGATCCAGCCAATGATGAAATAGCATCGTTTAATTTTCGTTGTGAATCGTCCATAGTTCAATGAAATTCAAATTTATTAAATCTACAAACAAAAGCATCACACAAGCATTAGTCATGTCTTTTTTAATTTCTTTTTCTTTTTTTCTATTCCAGCTGAAACACGTTTGGGATTTTGATATGGTGCAATAACTTTTCCCGGAATAAATTTAACTGAAGATGATAATGATGGCTGTTGTTCACATCCATTTATTACTTGAATTAGATTATCAACAAGATTTTTAAGTTGATCATGTTCTTGACATGATAATTTGAAACCAATAGTTGAACAATGTGGTAAACAGAATACTTTGGTTAATGTTGTTGATAAATTTTTCAAACGAATCGATGGTATCGAATGTATTTGTGAAAGAAGTAATATTGGTTTCGTTATAATCGTTGGTACTAATGAAGCACAAACTAGAACAAGCGTACATTGATTTTGTTTTAAACAACGCATAACACAACGTAAACCAATAGCTAAATGTTGTTTAATTGGATGTTTAACAAGAGTTTTCGGTTGTTTTCGTGAACGTTTTAATGAAACTTGAAGTTTTTCTTCATTTAAATGTTCATTGAGAATAGCTAATAGACGATCTTGAATATCATCTGGTATAGCAGGCCAATTATGTTGACCTGGTGCAGCAACATAAACTTTCATGTTTTTCTAATTATCTTTAAGACACATCTTTAAAATAGATACTGAAATAGAGTGTTTGATAAAATATAAAGAAAAGATTATTTAATTATTTATTTTCTTTGCTTTTTGTTACCTTCATCTTTTCATTAATTAAATAAAATGACAACAACAAAGACAAAACCGAAAAAACAAAACGTAAATGAATAAATCGATCCATCTCCGATATTAACTAATCAGTTACTTGATGTTTACAAATCGACAACGCAAACAAAAAACAAACAAACCGACGGCTGATAAAATTCAAATCTTCTTAACTATCCGGACGGATAAAAAACGCTGAAAACGCAAAACATAGAAAGACGATACCACCAACAAGTGTCACTGTTTTCGGTGATATATGTTGAGCTACAAAACGACCACCGATAACGGCCAATCCAGTGCAAAGACCATGGCCTATTGTGCCACCAATAATAACACCCAAGAGATTTTCAGTAGCTGCTAATACAATGGTTGTTATTTGAGATCGATCACCCCATTCCTATAAACACATTTATAAAATAGACAACGATAACGAGTAACTTAATTTTAAATTGATATTTGCCGCACAAACAAAGATGAGTAAAATTTAGTAAACATTGAACAGAGTTGATTATGAAAATCATTTAGGAACACGAATTTTCTAAAAAAAATCTTTCTCGCAGTGTGAATGTTATCACCATCATAGTTGGCTTCTGATGACATATACACCATTTTCTTGTCACTGTTAAGTATTATGTGTGTTGGTTTGTTCGAAGGGTCAAATGCTACGCGTTTCTTGGTTTCGCATGATTTGTGTCGTGACAGCAGAATCGAAATTAACCCTCCGCCATAAAAAAGAAAAAATTTCATCGAATGGTTTGATTTTTGGAATTTCTACTTGATTAGATAGAGCGAAGCGACCACTCTTCAATGAATCAGAGTCTATTGACTTTATGATGAGATCGGGTGATTTTATATAGGCTTCTTTGAGTCAACTCTAAAGAAAAAGTAGCAGATTTTTTTCTAAACGTGGGATTCGCGTGAGTTATGGGTTTTTGGTGTTGAAACTTATTTTGTGTTGTTCTCATGATAGAATTTTTATGTTTGCCGACGTGTCAGATTTCTCGATGAAAATGAACACTAAAAACTAACCGTTCTGAAGTAAATCATCCTACTAATTTGGGACGCACGGACACCTTTAATTTCACTGAATATCATTAGTTAACTCATTTTAGACTCAATTGATCTAGTTGAAAATATTTCGAGCTTAGAATATCAAAATCGGATGCTTGTGAAAAAAAGTTTTGGAGGATCCTTTAAGGGTATCAAAAAATTTTTTTATTCCTCATTTTTTAAAGGATCACAGTCAACTTTAAAATTTGTAGACTTTAAGGAATGAATTATTCTATTGTTCTCTAGGATCAAATTTCAGAGTCACTGGTGGCATGATTGACTTACGTATGCGAATAATTCAAACGGCGACATTTACTATTCTTTACATCAAAGCCATTCGTGACGCTATTAATTATTAAAATCCTCTAATAAATATCTACGATGACTTATATTCAATCACGAAATCGATGATTAACATGAGTTAGTAAAACATTTTGAAAACAAAACTAAATGAATACATACTGCAAGAAACGTCATTATAAATGCTTGAATAAATATCGGCGATACATAACGACGTAGAATAGTCGTAAATTTTGTTAATTTACTCCTTTGTTTCGATGTTCCTTGTATTTTTTGTTGTTGTTGATTTCCTATCAATAAATTATTGATGAGTGTTCCATTTCCCGATTCAAGATCATTTGTTTGTTCAGCTTTTTCTATTTCATGCTCGGCTTCTTCATATTCGTCCGCACCTTCATCGGGTGACATTAAATAGCCATCTCTTAACATTTTAATACCAAAACATGCAAATAATATACTTGATACATAATATGTATAAATTCTTGGTATAAATTTCGTAACAATATTACCCAATAATGCAGATAAGATCGTCATGGCACCTAGAGCACCGATTGCACCCGCGTATATTGTTAAACGTGCATGGCGCATGGCCATAATTGCAGCAATGAAAAATGTTTTGTCTCCTAATTCGGAAACAATAATAACTGATATTGATGCAATAAATGCATGAATGAAACCAAAATTTGCACTGTTTTTTATTGTTTCAGAAATTTTATCATGCCAATGATCAAGTACGCTGGATCTTTTAGAAGAATCATCGATACTAACATATATCTTTGTTCCATTCGGTAATATTTTTTGAATTTGAGGTAAATGTTCTTTTTGATAATGTTCATGAGAATAGAGATAAAGTGACATAAGTAACATTGCAAAGAAGATAGTTATAAGTATAATTAGTGGTCTGTTTGATACTATCATTCGCCGAAACTAATACATATTTACAAAAACACACAATAGTTATTGGGTTCATAATGATTGAATATCAAAAAAAAACAAGTTACTTTCACAATAATACACGATCGAATATTGATCATCATTTTGTCTATGGAACGTCGTGTAATTTAATTAGATCAGAATAGATGATATCGAATTTAACAGTAATAATAAAAAGACTACAAATAAAATAGAAATTTTTCGAATCACATCTATGAATTTATATTTCTTACTCCTTATATTGAAAATCACACGATCACTTATGTTTGTAAATCCATTTACTATTACCGGTGTTAAGCTAAGGTGAAGCTTTTTATCTAGAAAAGAAAAACATTGCTAGATTTAATTTATTTAACTAGATATCACTTAAATCATCATTATCGATAATTTTTATGACATTATCAATCTGCATTAATATCTTTAATAATTCAATACTTGTTTTCCAAGCATCGAACTTTGAATCGAAATCATCGATAAGATTCTTTTCAAATGATTCTTTATGACGTAATAATTCAAGGACGAATAATTGTAAGCATTCAAGAAAACAATCATATGCGAGATTATATTCAACCGAATGATTTTCTTTTCTATCATACAAATATTTGTATAGAGAACATTCGAATTCACCTGAACCTTTCAAATAAAAAGTTTTTCGAAGTATATTTCGAAATCTTGCTAAACAATGAACCAATTGTTCATGTTTAATATTTACTAAAGTTTCCAATGGTACATATTGAATTATAGTAGAACCTTTGTTGATGAACATAATTGAAGGATCATTCGGATATTGTAAATAATTTATTGATAAAATTTTATCTTCATTAATATCTGTAACATAATTAATTATTGAATTTAGTTCAAATAAACGTAAGATTTTAATAGAAACATTTTGAATAAAAATTCTCTTATCATTCTCTAATTTTTCATCGATTGTACCCGTACATAAAATAATATCAATAGAATATTGTTCTAAAATTGATGATATTAAATATATCCATGATGATTTACTTGATATTTGTTTTAATTTTAATTTATTATTATAACCAAGATGAACATAATCTTCTAAAATGTGTCCATCGATTAATATTGTACGTTTATATCCATTGATTGATTGTTTAATAGGAATTACAGTACCCGGAATGAATATACAGTGTTCTTCAGAATGTTTAACATTTGTTATATGATTAAGATTATCGAATTGTTTTATTAATTCATCATTTGAAATTTGTTGTTTTAATGAATTAAAATGTAAATAAGCTTCATATAGACAATCAGAATAAATATTTTGAAAACGACATATTCGAAGAATAACGTTCGAATTTAAATGTAAATTTTCAATAAAATTATATTTTGCAATTTCTTTCGATTGATCTATCAATTCGTCTAGATAGTTGAAAATTTTCTTTTGAAATAATGGATTATTTCTATCGAATAATACCTGAAGATGATGATAGAAGGTGATGAAAAAATAGATCAATGTTTTACATGAACATCCATTATATTTACTATGAAACGTTTGTAATGTCTCATTGATTAAAGAATGATATGGATGAATAATATATAGTTCTTCGATTAATCGTATGGGACATGAAATAAATGCATACTCTGATAATGACGATATCACACATTTCATACTAGTATGATTACATATAGAAGATAAAGCAATGGATTTTAACTGACACATGTACGATGATAGATTTTCGTTTGTAATGAAACGACTCATCTAAAAAAAAACAAAGGAGCAAGTATGAGAATGTTATTTTTTGTTTCTAAAAAGAAAACTGTGTATGTGTGTTTGCGCACGAAATAAGACCAAGGTAACAACAGCAAAGCTAACAACAATATAGAAAAAGAAACAAACAACAAGAAGTATACGAAAACAAAATGAAAAGAGATTAAGAAAAGAAAAGAAACAAACATGAATATCACAATACAATGTTCAGTTAGCCCTTCTTTCTTTTGCTTTTGGTTTTTTTCAAAACCGGGACACTTAATTTAAATGCACAAACACATCAATCGTACAAAGAAGAAAATGGAATAGAACATATTGTTTTGTTTTTGAGTTATTCATCATAGAGTTCAGACATAATTAAAACAATCAGTGATGACCAACCAGTAAATGGATGGCTACCTTGTCCATTACCAGTCTTATCATCGTATTGTTCCCAAATATGACCGGTTTTTTCATAAACACGAAACATATTTGTTATAAGATTTGTACGCAATTGTCCATAGATTTGTCGAGCTTTATCTGAGTATGGTCCCGGTATTTTTCCATAATGTTGTAATGCTGATAGAACCATATAATTCATATTAATCCATATAGCACCTAAATAAACATATAAAAAATTATGTTTATTCATTTTTGTAGTCTTCGTCATTTGTTTTCGTTTTGAAGCCAGATGTTACTAAATCCTATGTTATATTTCGTTTTAAATTAGGAACTTTTCGAAAACTGCTACAACTCCACTTTAGGTCATGATTTATTGTTTAAAACGGTTAAAAATGATGTCTTAAGATATAACTGATTGACAAAGTCTTTCCTACAAACTGTTGTACTATCACATAAGTCATTCTTTGAAAAAAAACAGACATCAGCCTGTCATAGTATACGATTATCGCCATTTTGACTTTTTTAGAAAAAGCGAACTGATGGAAATTATCTCGATTATTCAATACATTCAAAGATTCAAGGTTTCATCATAACAATAACTTGGAAATATTTTTCACTCGTTGAAAAAATTAACGATACTTAATCATTATTTCTATGTAAAGCATGTCACAAGGGAAAGTTAGATTAAAATTTTTCCTGTAATATCGATTATCAAACGAAAAATTCAAGCAACGATATGTAAATCAAACTTGTCTATTGCAACTTTTCAAGAAAAGTCTCTATAGAATTGAATATTATTAATTTCACATCTTAGAATACATGGTAGATCCAATAGAATAGCGGCGTCTCTGTAATTATCTATGTAAACATAATTCAGTTCTGTACTCTGTAGATACCTACTCGTAGTTATGATTATAGTACTAATGATGAAATCACTTGAACCAATGTTTACGGTTTGAGTTCATATTGTACAGAGACGTGCTCGATGCTCAGTTAAGATAGTTTTCGACTGATTTCTAGCTAGTAATCGCAAAATTGAAAGGACGACATATGACCTGTGTATAGATCTGATGATTCTAAGTATATATTCCTTGCATTGAAGTGCTGAATTTCTCCACAAAAACAATAGCATAAAATGCAAACATCTTGGCAAAAACGTTGAACTGCTTTTTTTCTGTCTTGATGATTTCTCAACCGATAATATCTTATTTTTATAGAAAAGAGCAAAATCAAAACTTCAAATTATATTGCAGAAATATTGTTTTTCGGAACGAATCGAGGTTGATGAGAAAGTTAAAAATAGAGCACCTCTAAAAATAGTGTCACGCTACATTTTTTACAATACGATAGATGTATAGACTAGAACAGAAAGCCCAAGCAGACAAACATTTGGAAAAACGCGTTTAAACGCACAATCGGGAACGCCGATTGTGAGTCACTAACGCTCATTAACAACACGCAAGAAACGCGTTTTTTAAGCAGAATTTTCACTTTCCGAGCNGCTCGGAAAGTGAAAATTCTGCTTAAAAAACGCGTTTCTTGCGTGTTGTTAATGAGCGTTAGTGACTCACAATCGGCGTTCCCGATTGTGCGTTTAAACGCGTTTTTCCAAATGTTTGTCTGCCTGGGAGGCGCCCAAAAAAAAATTCTATCGATATGAACGTAGATGCATATTTTGGCTAGCTTATTGATGTTTCACTCAAAAACGTCTGTCACATGAAGTGTGTCGCTTTTTCGACAAACATCATTTCACAAATATATCAACGGCCACACCGATTTCTTTTTCCGTTCTTTAATCGCAATGTGTCCAATCATAAATTTTTCGCAGAAGAATACATTTGAAAGGATAGTTTCTTTTCTCGTTGTAAAACAGTCAGACAGGCTGGATTTTGAAAGCACTTCAGTTGCAAAACTATAAGAACATTTTTCTAGCTTACGTTTCCTTTATCTCTTCTCATTGGTTTGTATTGGAAAAATGTATCTACTACAAAGTTTTTTATTCCAACTTAGTTCCTTCCAACGAGGAAAGAAAAGCGTTTGATTGATTTCGAAGTCATCAAGACGGTCGAACAGATTTTACCACGATTTTAACATCACATATTAATTACTAAAACAACTGTGACTCAACATCAACTCTCTACAATCACGAAGTCATTTTAATTGTTTCATAGATTCATGCAACCGTCTTTGCCATGCACACTATGAACTCATATGTTCAGTATCAGTTCGAATGATTCTTATCCATCTTCAGAAAATCGTTCTATCTCATTTTGATCTACTTATGACTAACGTGAAATTTATTCATTATTCATATCGATTGCTAGAAATTTATACCTCGCCAATATGGTGGATCATGTTCAGTATTTCGAATACCATACAATGAACTTGTCTGTGCCAATGATCTTAAACCATATTGTGTCCATAATAAACTTGGATTTTGTAAATCATTTAGTAGTTTTTCAAGTTTGGATGATTGTGGATTTAATATACGTGTCATTAATGGAAATAATGAAACATAACCAAAATGTTTAACATATTTAACAGTTAAATCTGTTTGTTTTGTTACTTGTCTAATCATATGTGTTTGTTGTTGTTGTTGAGGATTGTTCGCTTTTCCAATAGGTACACGTTGTAATTGTACATAATCGGTATGTAAACCATAATCAGCATACATGCCATATTGTTCGGACCAATGCAATTGATCGAGTTGTTCATTATTTAAAAGTAATTGTGCATAATTTAAATATTGATTTGTTTGTTCATTATTAATTGATGAATAGAGTTTACCTATCACTGTTGATGCTAATGTCATCCAGCAACGTAAATCTAAATGACGTTCACTATCAGTTGGATGTGATGCACGTGGATAATCATCGAGACCACTTGTCAATGTCTTTGGATTCAATTCATAGATTGATGATGCATTTCGGCCACGCCAACGATAGGTTAATGGTTGAGAACCTGATTGTGTACGATTATACCATTGATACCATTTTTCAAGACGTTGAATAAATGGTAAACTAAATAGTTGATTATTTCCATTGGTTTTTAATAAATATTCAATGGTTAAAAAGAATGTTGGTGGATTGGCATTGTTTGTGTATTGAACAACAAATTCACTTGGTACACGAGCACGAGCTTCATCGCCAAGAATAACTTCCTGAAAATAAAAAAACGATGGTTACATTTCATGATTTGATTCATAAGGCAATGGCAATGAGAAAAACGTTTTTGAATATGTTAAACTTATCGAACTGATTTAAATTATAACTCTTGTCCTTGTAATCCAGAGTTATGCTAATATTCCTATGAATGAGTAAATTTTGTTCATACATGGAAATTTCGAGTTGATGTTACTTTTAATTTCTCTTTTAACAAATGTTCGTTTTTTCTATGTTCATTATTTTAAAATGTTTCCTCTGCGAACTGAAACTTTTAGAATACCTTAATTTGCGTATTAGGATTTTCCTACATTTGCAAAATGAAGTCAAATATTCGATCCAGAAACCTATTCAAAACCAGTAGTTCATCGTAAAATATATAAATGATAAATAAATAAGATGAAAATCTGAATTTCTCGAGCTCATAGAATTTTTGGAAAGTCAAGAACTACAGAAACTTCTAAAATTTCAAGAACTTCCACGAGTTCAAATCATCATCAGACTTGGTTGAGTTGTTCTTTCCTATGCAATTTATGCATACATTCCCTACTCCATATGGATTTAAAATGTTGTAGTTGTGCAGAATTTGACTACTATTGTCAAGAGTTGACAAATGCGCATCTGAGCATGATTTGTGTGTAACTATCGTGACTCAAAATACTTATCATATTCTAGAATTGTCAGCGCACGAAATGAAGTACATCTATTATATGTATGTCATAGTCTTTTGTGTTACTGGAAAGATCGTTCGAAAAAAAAAAATTTTTCGTACTCTTGGTATCCATCCATTATCATTGAGTAAATCGAGCCAATGTGAAACGATATCGATTGTTATATTTTTATTCCATCGTGCAATAACTAGATTATGAAAACCTTCGTCCCAAAGAAAACCACGTGGAAAAAATGAACGTGATGGTACAGCCGTATATAAACTTGTTGTCCAATATTCATCTGGTATTTTTTGAGTTGCTTTAGCTACTAATGATTTACCTTAACAGTTGAAAAGATTTTCTTTTGTTTTTACTTTCATATTCAATAAAAAAAAAAAGGAAACGATTACCTGTAAAAAACGAAATACCACCAATTAAATTACTTAATGTTGATTTAGCAAATTGAATTTTTTTCGCATCCATATTTTGTTTTGTTTTCAATTGAAATATATTTTCGAAACGTTCATCGAATTGTTTTTGTAAACGATTCATTTCTTCAATAAAATAATAACCAGTTAAATCTTGTTCTCGTTCATTAGTCGATGAATCCGATTGATAGATTATATCAAATGAAAATATTTCATTTGCTACTGGTTGTTTCAATGTTAATTGTATGAAAAATGTATTATGTTCAAAATCTTTAAATGGTTGTTCAGTAAGAAGAACAAACGATTGTTCATATGTAGTTGTTGTTAATTTTGTTAGAATGTTCTCATGAATTTTATCTAATTGAAATACATCGGTTAATGTACGAGTAATAATTTGATTTGTTGGTGTATTCAATTTTATTTTTATTGTAAATCCGTCGAGTTCATTTGTTTGACCACGAATTGTGATTAAATCCGATGATTGACTCGATACAGTATTAAGTTCATCGATCCAAGGAAGATCATGATGAAAATAGAAAAATAATGACACTGGTATTGTTCGATTGAAAGACTAGATAAGAAAAAAATAAAAATAAAAATAAACAGCAATCATACGAATGATCATAATCGAATTTCCGTTAAATATGATTCGTAATATACGTGTTAATAATGATGTAAGCGTCCGTGATATCGTGTCTGCTAGGACATGAAGTTGGATACCATCGGTAGCCAATAAACTGATGGTGAACATCCCTAACTCATGGTAATACGTGCTGTTGCGAACTATATTACACACATCACAAGGGCATTCTTCATAAGCTTGAATGCACTCTTTCAAACGAATTTTTTTTTGTTGTAATTTTTGACAATCGAAATGTAGTACAGATCGGAAAATTGTTTCAATTTATTCGATCAGATTATAATTCTGTTTACCTAGATTTTTGAAAAATTGACTTTTTATCTCAAAGTCTTTTCTCCCTAATATCTAGTCGTACCTACGGATAAGTTGCAAAGTCGAAAAAATGATAAACGAGTGATTCTAAAGAGATACCATTTTCATGTTAATCAAACTAACTATCGATCATAGAAATGTTCGATATGATGAAAATATCAAAACACAAGGATTCGCTAAATTTTCCACAAGACTGAAATATAGAGTGAGTAAGAACTCAAACTAACATAGAACAAGAGTTCATCTTGTGAATATGGTCACCAAATGTTCAATCGCTTTGGATTCGAAACCAGATATGGAACCGGTCGGACCGGTACCGTTTGCTTCTCTGACTGAAACTTTATATTTTTTAAGAAGTTCAAACAGCTAGTTCATTCTTTTGGAGATGTAACAATTTTATTCTATTTTTTAAAAGAATGTTACAAGCTTTCACGGGAATACTAGAAAATCTGTCTTTCAAAATTCGACTGGAAATTTTGCATAGAGATCAATCCCAATGAGAATAGTTTATTCTAGAAGTTGTAAACTATTTCGTTTGTCTCTGTCTTGAAATAAGATAATTAAATCGGTTGATTCATGAGTTATATACACTAGATATATGATAGTGTCATCGTTCTTTCTCGGAACAGAAAAATCGAAATGTCCAAGCAAGATTTTCTGGTATTTATTTCATATAATATCGTAAAATTGCTGTACCTTCTTAATAACATGCCAGTAGTGTCAACTATGTTTAGGGTATTAATAGTTCATCTGCGTTGACGTAAGCCATCAAGTCTGAGCTCACAAACAATGCGTAGTATTCTCTCGTTGACTTTAGATTCCATGTTGGAAAATTCAATTGTTATTAGACTATGTCACCTCACCTAACTAAACTCTATCGTACAAATATCTGACATAATTGAGTATACTGATGCTTCATAATCCCGTTATTCTCTAGATATGATATGAATGGGGGGAAAAGCTATTAAAATAGATCTAATATTCTAATGTAACAGTTGTTTGTTTCTAAATGCTTTGGCATCAGATGGACTTGTCTATATTTAATATGTTGAATTAGAGTTGTGTTTTTTTCGCACTACATACTTGAGGAGTAACATTAATTCTTGTTGTCCAATCACCACCATGTTCTCCACTTATTTGTTTAACCCATTGAATATTTAAATGTAGATTTTCGTCATTGATTTGTTCAATACCAAATGTTTCACCATCATGATATGTCCATCCATATTTTAAATGATCATTTTGATCACACCAATGTCTATGTAGACGAAAACTCGTTGAATAAAAACATAATTGATTTCTACTGTTTGTTAATCTTACCTAAGAAATCGTTCATTAGATTGCTGTAGTTTACTATAGTCGAGCCACATCAATCCTCCACTTAACGAACGAGCACTTCGATGTTTTAAACCAAAATATAAGTTCGATCTTTAGAAAAATATGAAACACAAAATAACAACTAAGTCTATTAAAAATTTTGTAATAAAGCTTTAAAATATATTCTACGATTTACATTTTTATAGCTGATGCCTAGCATAGATATTTTATTCGTATTGAAGACAGTTATCAATGGGCCTAACTTTCAAACACGTATTAGTAGAATGTGTCTCTTGCATTGAATTAATGATAATTCTTATCAATACGTTTGAAACATCTTATTTAATAATGAAACATTTGTTTTTTTCTCCAAATCCACTCAAATTTCGTTTCTAATATTTCTCGATATTATACAAGCAATGTTTTTATTACCTATATGTTCCCCAAAATCTTTGTGGACTAAATTTTGGTGTCGTATCATTAACATTAACAAGTTTAGGTAATTTAATTGGAATATTTGTATATTCATATTGACTTCGATATTCAATAATGGCTATTATTATTCTATATGAAAAAAATGCTATAACTAAACCAATAAGAATTGTTGATAGATAAGATGGTATTGTTATTGGAAATTTTTTTTTCATAATATTTTTTAATATATATTCGAAACGTGATCGATTTGTTGTTGGAAAATGACGATGTTGATTTCGTCGTCGAGCTGCAGCAGCTGCTGCGATAATAGTTGGATTTCCATTTGTATTTTCAGGATTTGTGCTCGATGAACGTTTATTATCGAGTTGTCGACGACGTTGAGTCATTTTTGCACTCATCTTTGGTTGGATGTTCTTTTTTTCGTTCTTATTGAATCGCTTTACTTATACATCTAAAAATGAAAGTTTTAATTGTCATTAATAAAATACACAACAGTGTTTATATTTGTTTATGTTTTGCTGTTTTGTTCATTTCCAAGGATGTAAAGATAGCACGAACCAACACATTAAAGAAACAATAAAAACCATTATCGAATAGTTGAATAATCAAGTTAAGAGCAAGAAAAAAAAACACAAACGTCTAATCACCATAGCAAGATATAAGACAAAGAAAAAAAAAACACAACAGTTCAAAATGAGATTTTTTAGATAAAGGAATGTTGACAAAAAAAATTGTTCGTTAAAATGTTTTACGATGAATTACTTTTGCACCTTCAGTATCATATTCACGTTTGGTTACCCAAATCTTTTTAAATGTATCAAGGGAAGCCAATATAGAACCACTAGAATTTTAACCGAAGACAAACATTTGTTTTTCCGTATGTGTTGTCAATATCATTCAAATGAACTTACCCAATCCATGTTGAATAGAGACGTTCGCGTGGTGCAGATATTTTTATTTTTACTTCCTTCGGTGCTATTCGTTTTAATTCGCCAAGTAAACGATCACCAAAACCTTATGTTTTCGAATGAAAAACAAAATATGATGGATAACACTGTTTCATTTATCAATCACAGAAGACTCAGAAGGGATGAGTCACTTCGGAACAGGTGTACTCATTTTTGATGAATAAAAATATGATGCAGTTACTCAACCGTAAGAAGCATGCTCTTATTTAGGTTAGTGAGCAAATCGATATGAATAAAGAAATCACGTAACTACTAGTAGTAAAATTTGACCTTTGTAGAGCGTTTCTCCTTAGAACTTTCTTCCTGATTCAGTTGGCTACGATGTCATAGATAGAAGTAGAAGTATTACATATAGAATTTGAATAATTCAAACATTACTTTCATTACTCTAATTATTTCAATTCTTTTTTTCTTTCGGTAACAAATGAATCATCATAAAAATCAATCATGTCCAACTATCCGTCGATCTGTGTGAATGTATGTCAACAGATACGGAATGAAAATTCGATAGCTTGATCAAGTATCAATATACAACAGAATCCTTTTTTTCAAGTTTTTATTAGAGTACTAAAAGTTATCTTCAAATTACAAACTTATTGAAATCTTATAGAATTTACGTGTGAATCGATAACCTAACTATCAATTTTTTCTGTAAGATGTTCGTGGACTGTAGAAAAACTCTCGTCTTTCTACAACTATGTCCACAATCGATGGATATCAATCAACAATATATTGTAAAAATTTCCAATTTTCATGTTGTTCCTATTGGATAGTGATATGGTGTCGATTGAGTGGTCAGCAAAGTAACGAAAATTCAAAGTTCCTTTTTAGAACAAAACGTAGCGACTATGGAAATTTTTTCTTGATAAAATTCGATTGTTTATATTTAAAGATGAATCGTCATCCCGATGTGTGTGTGTATGGTATGTAGAAAAACAAACGGCACAGGCTACTTTATCCAAACACAAACTGCAACTCTAACGGAAAGTCATGAACAAAAACAAATTACTGTCGGAATATATTCGTGAATTATCTATAATCGAAGCTCAAAATTCTGGTACTATTCTTTGATTTCCTCATTCAAACATTTCATTTCTAAATCGGTATTTTTTTTAAATAAAAAAACTGTTGTTTCTCATTTAGTTAAAATGAAGATTTCGCTATTTTACACTTTGTTATTGTACTCTTGACAATTTGCTCAAAATATATTTTCGCTGATTTGTCACCATATCAGAAATTCATATCAGGATTTATTCACCTACTCTACAGAGATAAGATCTATCAGCAAGAATCCATAGATGTTTGTCGATCACCATATGGTGCTTGCACGATATCTGATAGCGTTAGAAATAAACTAAAAGGCACACATATATATTATAGTATACGAATTGACTACACTAATAGTTCGATCGTATTTATTGAACTTGATAAGTCATCATTATCAAATAGTACAATCTAGGAGAATCATATCAGTGATTATTCGGTTGTACTAAAAATATTCTATACATTTATGATAACTGTTAACAAATATCTTAAACATAATCCTTTAATCTAATAGTTTGATCAGATATTGAAATTTGATCACATGGATTTTGTTGTGTTGATGCATACGAGCCTGAAGGTCATCATACATGTTAGTTTTCAAGACAAGAATGTTATTTTTGCCATCTACCGATGATTACATAAATCATTCATGATTGAGATTAATTTTTCAAAAAATGAATACACTTATTAACTATAAGTCGAACGAATAATAATTTTATCTTTAATCATTTGAAGAAATGTTTATTAATTTCAAGTTTTAGCTTCCCCATTCGACGTTATCAAATTATATTCGTAATCAAATAATACCTAGTGCACGATTTTAAGTCACTGGTTTAGAGGAAAGTATTTTTGCGTTAGTTGAAGTCATTACTTTAAAACAAACAATTTCGTATCAATCAACTTAACGAGTGTGATAGTATTATCAGTAAAATAAAAATAGAAAACATACCTCGAAACAGTGTAGAACCACCAGATAGAACGATATTTTGATAGAGTGTTCGTCGTAAATCCATATCGGATCTTTGAATAGAACCCGATAATATTTCATGCATACCTTCACATTCTTCTCCAATCAATTCCGGATTAAATAGAACTTCTGGTGCTCGATAGCGACTTGTGCCGAGCTAAGACAATGTCGGAAAGATGAAAAAAAAAAGAATAAAGAAAATGGAAAACATTTCTCTATGTCAATGTTTATTCATACTTCAATAGATGTACCATCCGGTAAAGTAAATTGTGATTTGTCACCTTGACCTGCCTCATCTTTTTGTGCTGTTGGTGATAGAAAACATACACGTTCTTTAATACTTTTCACGATTTCAAATTCGGCCGTTGTTTTGAACGTATAACCTTCTTTTCTCAATAATAATTTCAAATAGCGTGTTACATCCCGACCAGCAACATCATTTCGAAGGATACTATGTGGCATTGCAAAACCTAAAAATTCATATTTTCTAGAATTCTTTATATTGTTAATCGTCTTATTTTCTGCTATGTGCAAAAATCATGAAAAAAACGGCTTTCATCAAAAAGATTACACAGTTCAATAAATTTAATCGAATTAAGATCTTCTCGATACATGCCTACAATTCAAGGAACATAAAACACTTTACAAGATGGCATTTATATTTAATCTTTAGAATGATTGGATAGTTTAAATATTGTTAAGTTAGTAATAATCTCAAAGTTTATCAGAACATATCATAATGATACTTGAATAGCTTGAAGAAATTTCTATTCTAGATCTACTGAATGTAAAAAATAGTATTTTGTATTAACACAAGAAATTTTTCAAATATGTGATCGTTAATATTCGAACTACCTTCAATGAAAGAAAACGTGCAGAAATGTTTATCAATGCTTTTATGAGGTTTGATAGAATACTAAACATTTGAACGTTCTCTATCCGCTTGTAAATCTTCATCTAGGCAATTCATACGTCGATCTCATAAATAGAAATATCCAAGAGAATATTTCAGGTTCTCTGTAGACATGAGAATGACGAAAGTATTCAGAATCATGAAACGACTGTGTTTACTATGATTTTGAAACAAAAAAGAAAGAAAAGACTTTCTCAATTGTATTAATCCAAATAATTACTAACCTCTTAATGATGGGAAACGGAATAGATTTGCCCACTATTCAACATATTGCAATATTGACAAATATAACTCATTATTTTCATCTTCATATACGATACATTGTTCTCTAATGAAAACAATATTGAAATTCTATTTCATAGTTCATATATACGTCAATTGTGTATTGATCTAACGATTTATTGCATAATAAATTAAATTAAACTAAAAGTATACAAGTTTCGACCGGTTTCAATAAATTGAATGTTGTTTCTTTCTTCAATAATACATCGTATTATCATTGCTCATTACAAACGCGAATAGAAATAAAAATGGTCGCTTCACGCACATATGTTCTACTTGATCGAATAGATGTATACTCAAATTAAAATACAACTTTTTCTGTTTTCTAAAACGACATCTATTTTTTTCTTCGCTTCACAAAATCTATGATTTTGTATGACGATACACCCTATCTCATAAATGACAATTCTATGGTTGAACTGAACTTGATTTTTTCTCCTTTAACTTTAAATTTTAACTATCAGAAAAAAAAATCAAACAACAAATTTCTAATGATTCGAAGTTTTTACCTTCATAAATCGGTACAGCATGTGTAACGCCATCTCCTGAATCAAGTACAACACCAGTTGTTCTTCCACTTGCATATCTAAATAGAGAATATTTTCAACTCAATAATAGCATATATGAATTCGTTTCGATACATACAAACTAAGTATAGCTTGCATCGAAATAAATAAAGCAGGAACATTAAATGTTTCAAAAAAGATTTCTGCTGCTTTTTCACGATTTTTTCTCGGATTTAACGGTGCTTCTGTTAATAGAACTGGATGCTAGAAGCGAAATAGAATTGATAGTGCACCTGTTAAAAATCATTTCGTAATTTACTTCTTCTGATGCTGATCGTAGTTGATCTTTCGAATAAATATATGTCCAAATTTTCTCCATATCATTCCAATCTTGTACAATACCATGTTCCATCGGATGTGCAATATGTAAAAGTCCACGATATTCTTCAGCTTTAGGTCCAATGAATATATCACCTTCTAGACCACCAGCCATGACACGAACATGTTTCGGACGACCAACATAATTTGGAAAGTTTATTTTCGGTATTGGATCACCAGCAAAACCAGCTTTTATCATACCCGAACCATTATCAATAACAATCGGTTGATTTGTAATCAATACTTCATTATCCATGATTTCTATTTAAATTTTAAATACAATCAACAAGTTCTTTACTACTGATGCTGTTCTTTGTAAAAGAAATGGAAAAGGGCTCATAAGCAACCAATTACTAATATGGTTGATAGCGTATAGAAGGTTTTTTTCATTCGTAGAACATAATAACCAATGAAATAACATTATGTTAAAGAGAGAGAGAGAAATAACTGTATGATTATGATAGCAAATCATTTTCATTGTCTTGCATTTCGTTGATTCGAGAATGACGGATTCCGTGTCAGGACAATTGAAACGTTTTGATGCTTATGCTAAAACATTAGAAGATTTTCGTATACGTACAACAAGCGGTGGATTTGTTACAATCATTAGTTCAATTATAATATTTATATTAATTGTTATTGAATTAAAATATTTTCTAACAACTGATGTTGTTCAAGTTTTATTTGTTGATACAAGTCGACAAGAAAAAATGAATATAACAATTGATATTAAATTTCCCGTACTACCATGTAGTTATTTAACTGTTGATGCCATGGATGTATCAGGCGATACACAAACTGACATAGCACATAATTTATTCAAAACAAGATTATATTTAAATGGTACTCCAATTGAAGATAATATGATTAAAGTTTCACTTCAACCATTATCGAAAGGAAATGATACAACAACAAATGCAGACAGTATACAAACAACAACACGTCCCGAATGTGAATCATGTTATGGTGCTGAATCAGCACTGCATAAATGTTGTCCAACATGTGATGATGTTAAAGAAGCATATAGAGTTAAAGGATGGTCATTTAATGCACGTAAGTAAACATATATATATAGAAAGATAAGATTATAAAACTTCTTGACAAGAGTTTCAAGAAGTGTTCATTGAAATCAGACTACTTTGCCTGATGAGTCATAACTCGTTTGAAATATCGATGTCATTGAACGTAGGAAAAAGTCTATTCATTGATTAAAAATCTTTTTTTTAGATATGTAATAATGAATAACATGTACTAGGGAAATTTTTTTGCATTTGAACTCTAGACATAAGGTAAAAAAACACAATCAAGCGATATAGACAGTTAAAGACACCACTCAATTGTTAAAGGTATTCATTAACCGATGAATTACAATAAGGATAGATTTGGTCGTTACATCTATACACATCACGATTAATATCATCTGTCGTTATTAGTCCTATTGATTTAAGAAAGAAAACTTGTTGTGCAATATGTAAGGGTTTCATGAAGCTCATTTTTCCCTTGGGCATAACTTACTTCTGTTGCTATTTCTACTATGATAAATAATTTCTTTTTGATTAGTTATATCATCTTCGAAAATCTAAAATATTATTCGTATAATTCAATACTTCACTATCAAGTATGCTCTTTAGAATTTGATTGCATTACATTGATGTTTTACATAATGATTAGTAAATTGACAATTTTTTTCAAAGATTATTCTTTACTATTAGTAATAATTGAATCAAACTTTATGTTCGGTATATTTTTGTATCTTTTTTTTTTCATGATTTACTGTATTTCATAACAATGTACATTCTTAATTCATATATGTGTTTATCTATACGTTTAGCTGGTATTCATCAATGTGTTCGCGAAGGAAAAACTATTGGCATGATTAATACAGATACGGATGATAGTTCAACACAAATGAATGAAGGTTGTCGATTACACGGACATTTAGAAGTAAATAAAGTTGCTGGCAATTTTCATATTGCACCTGGTCAATCATTTGAACAACAACATGTACATGTTCATTCATTACGAAATATACGTTTACAAAAACTTAATACAACACATTACATTGATGAACTAACATTTGGTAAACGTTTTCCAAATCAAGTTAATCCATTGTCGAATACGAAACAAACAGTTAGTTTACATGATAATGGTGCAGTTCTCTATCATTATTATGTTAAAATAGTTCCATCGGCCTATGTTTTTCTAAATCAAACACAATTAATAACAAATCAATATTCAGTTACAAAGCATAAGAAAATTATTAAAAATATATTTGACTCATCTGATCAACAAATACCAGGAACATTTTTTACTTATGAAATAAGTGCTATTATGGTTAAATTTGTCGAACAACAACGTTCATTAGCACAATTTTTAACCACACTATGTGCTATTATTGTGAGTTTAGATTCTATTTCATGGATGATCTTGATTAAAATTGTGTTTTTCATTTTCTCTAGGGAGGTGTATTTACTGTTTCCAGTCTTATCGATACCTTTATCTATCGTGGCAGTTGTATTCTACATAAAAAATTGCAACTCGATAAAGTTACATGATTTCAAATCGTTTTAGAACATTATTTTAACGGTGATGAAAGTTTCTTCTAGTTTTTCTTTTCCTATTGGTAGAAATTGTTATTCTATTGTTGATAAATAAAAACTAATAACAATGATTATTATCCTACTCATGATCATGATGCATATTCATAGAATAGAAAAACTTATCAATTCTCAGTTTTAGATAATTATGCGTTTTCGTCAATGGATATCACCAACGTATAAAAATCTCTATGATGTCTGTTTAAATCAAGCGCCATTCTATCACAATGAAACAGCCAAAGGTATGTCAAAAAATTTATGAAAATGAAATCAATCACAGTAGATAGAATAGAAAAAAAATGAAATCTTATCCAAGTAGAGTAACAGATATAGACGGATAATTTGTTTTTCATTTCATTTTAAACTTTAGAATAATGACGAGTGATTTTTCTTTGACAAAGGATTTCCTATATTTCATCGTGTTGTTTACGGGAACAAACAATTTTACAACTAATTTAAATAGACTTCAAATTAAAAATAGAGTCACTCGATACTACTACAGAACTTCTAATAGTGTTTCACTAAGAAGCATAATTCTTCTAGTTAAGCCACGACGCTCTCTCGATACGGGATATTGCACCAAGGAGTGATATGATAATAAGAGAGATTCATAGTATAGCATCGCTCTCCTAGTATAATGTCTGTTCACGTCAGAGCTTAATAGACACGTCCATACGTTATAGTTACTGATTTGCAATTTTCTTTTGAATCTATCTCATTCGAAAAGAAAGAATACTTTGATTAAAAACTCTATTAGAATTGAAAAGAAGCAATCGTTTATTAGAGGAAAAATTTCGTCCTAAATCAGGATTGCTATATTTTGATTTATTGTTTGTATTGACATACGTGCTAATTATAGAAGAGTTCGATAGAATCCACTAATATTAAAATTGATTTAAAAGATTTCAAGAAATAGAAGTTTGTCTACATTATAAAAGTGTAAAATACCGTTGTAGTTAGAAAATTTTCTTTTGTTCGTATCATAGAACTTAAATGATGAAGAATAACAACTAAAGTCTGGATTGTATATTTCTTCAACGATATCTATAATTTCAAAAGAAAAGAAAAAAAAGCTCATTTTGACAGTCAGTGAAATATTGGTATCACAGTCAATTATCATAGTTTAAACACAAATCATTAGTTATTGTTTGTACTTACAGAAATTCGACCGGATCATAATTATTGTCGGCCTTGGATCGATGATCCAACCATATCCGTTGCACTTCCACGAGTACAACTATTTTTTAATTCAACATCAATGTATGTATTCTATATAACAATGTTGTGTTTTTTTTTCGGTGTTGCTTGCTATTGTTAATATTTATTCTAGGAATGATTTAAATATTGATATTGATGACAATCAAAAATCAAGTCATGAACATTCAAAAAAAATCCATTGGACACCAACAATAAATACAATTATTCCAGATACATTCGAATTTCCACAACAATCCGATGAATATCTTACTGATGAACAAGAAACATTTATTCAAGATATTCGTGAATTAATAAATGAAACACGTATTGCTGCACTATGTTGTGAATCAGTACTGTTCTTTCTTACGTAAAGATTAGCAACAGAAAGAGTATTGTGTTTTCTTTTTTTACGTTTAGAATAATTGTAATGTTGTCTATTGGCGTTTATCGATTCATCGTATTGTTTCAAAACTTCATTCACTTCTTATGCATCATTCTAATGTATATGATCAACAATAATCATAGAGATGAAAATAGATTAATCAACGAAATTTCTTTTCTTCTCTTTAGTATCAAAATTTACTCGATTGGCTTCATGAATACATATGTAATACATTCGATCGAATATCCATTGGTCATTATGTAGATCTATTTCAAATAGTTTATCATGAGGTTTGAATATGTTATTGAAATGTATTTTCACCAAACGATTAGATTTAGTATCCTAATATTCGATCAACGTTCATTGAAAAGATTCAATCATATACAACGTCGAGTCTTTGTTCCTATGTTTACAATAAAGTACTTCAAAATCCGAATGATCTTACTGAAGAAGTGATCTATAGTTTAACATTGGTACACAAAAAAAAAACAAGTCATTCTTCTTTTACGCAAACGTCAATAAGAATTTGTTCTGTTCTATTTAGTCTTCAGTACCCATACCAATTGTTTGTCTACTAATACCAGGTCTAGCATACGAAAGTCATATGGAACGTATGCAATTTTGGCAACGAAATCTTTCTCAAGTATCCATCGTTATGCTTTCGGTACCTATTGAAAATGATCATGTATCTGAACAATCACAAGTTCAAATTGCTTACGAGGATATTATTACAAAATTTAATGAAGTAATTATTTATAATGCATGAAAATATGAGTAGTAAATCAAGTTAACTTCGAATCTTTTCTCATACGAGTGAGCACTGTTGCGTGTTCAATCACTCTTTTGTTGAAATCAAATTTTCATGAGTCATGAATAGAGAAAAAGATTCAGTATTTCACCTGGTCACGTCACATGTTTTCATAGTTCGATTTCAATACACTAGGGATTGAAAATGGAACGATCCTCCATTGTTGGTAATCATTCGAATTCCTAATAGATATTAAGAGTAACGATCAAAATGATTGTTATTCAAACGTGTTTTCATCACCAATTAATTGAATAAGAGAGTTCGAAATATTACATTACTTTGAATAGAACGTGGATCAAGCTGATCAATCTATGGATTCGTTAGATTTTTTAGTTTATTTAGCTAAAACTATAATTTACTCATACTAGTTTTTATGCCGGATGGTGTCATCATTTACATACAAAATTTGACTTCATGTTTCATGTGTATAAAAATATTGTGAGTAAATATCCGAATTTCGTGTTCTTTTCTAATAGGAGTTTCAACATGTTTTGCTTATTTTTATTTTTGAGAACTGACAGAATCTTTGAAAAGTTTAACAAAATACCTTTAAGGGAAATACTTTTTCTTGAGTTTCAAAAACTCAACATTGAAAGATCGGTTGATAATGATATCAGATTAAAGAATGAATCTTGTTCTATTCAATGCCGTACTTCAGTTGGCTCGTAAGTCCTCTACAGAATCAATCTTTTTTTCTTCATATTAGCTTCGTCTTTTGAAAAAATCGATTTCTTAACTAGGATTGATCTCACATAAAAATAGCTGCTCAAAAAATGCTTATACTTCCATATGGCATTTCAATTAAATAAAGAGCTTCTGAATAAATAAAAAAATAACCAACATTTGTTAAGAAATTTTTACATTACCTCTTAAAGATGAGTACATCTTTTAAGATAACTGACTGAGTGAGGAAGATTGATGCCTAAAACAAATGCAAAGGTTTCAATCCGTGCTCAATGATATGAACGAAAATTTTCATTTCATATATATGTCGTTATTCTCGTTTTAAGATTCGTCAACTGTATCAACATCATCATATCATGTTTCTTGGTTGGAATGTCGGCTGTATTCTAGGACTTAAAGCTGCACTTGAATGTTCTGTTTCATCCGTCATTTGTATGTCTCCACCATTTGACGCTCTTTCGGAAGAAACCAAAGTAACGACAAATGAAATATGTCCTTAAAACAACAAGAAATTATATGATTAATTTTTTTTTCGCCGAATAATTAGAATGATTTTACTCAAATAAATGCATCTATTTTATTTATAACCGGTGAAAAACAATCTACAAATCAAATCGATCATTATCGTCAACGACTTAAATCTCGGAATGGTTTAATTGAATTAGGTCAATGTGATAGTAAATTATCTATGTCCGAAAATGGAAAATATCGTTTTCGTTTAACACAACAATTAATCGATAAATTAATCATGGTAATATTTAATGTAGAAAAATTATCATAGAACAACTTTTTCATTAAATTTCATGATCTTGTGTGAAAAGACGTCGCATGGAAATTTTTTTCAATACTTTACAAAAAAAGAAGGAATGTATAGAAGTAGAATCTTGCACTATCCTGTAATATCATTAGTCGTATGTAAATAAAATACACGTGACAATCTATGAACTACTCCTGTAGGATTCTATTATTAATAATGAAAACAAGATGCTACAGATTGCATTGTTTGAAACAATGATCACGTGATTATTGATCATAACTGTATCGTACTGACAATATTTCTTTTTTTTCGCTTCAGGAAGAAATTCTTGATTTTATCACCTTATTATTACCAAAAGCAAATCGAACACAACACGAAGAAATCGATGAAGATAATAAAAAGAGACGATCCGAATATATTTCAACGATCACAACATCACATTTCGATGATTCAGGTGAATAGAACAAATTGAATAGTGATGTAGGGTAAGTGTAAAATTTTCCTCTTCATTTAGATGAACCGTTTCTTTATACGGGTTTAAATTCAAATGAAACAATAACTTCAACAACTCTAACGATCACACCTGAACAAGATCCAAATTCAATCTTTTTAAATACTACTTTTCCATCATCAACAACAACAAGAAAACGTAAAGGTTCAACATTAACAAACATAAATGAAAATGGTCGTGCGAAAACAACGGATAAGTTAAATTCAACAGGTACAAACAAACGTGGTCGTCATCGAACAAAAAATTTACCACCAATCGAAGATTTGGAATGGGCACCTAAAACTGAAAAACGTCCACCAAAGTCAACGACTAAAAAACAAACTAAACAAACACTTCCAGCAACATCTACAACAAGTATACTCAATACACTATTACAATTACCATCAAATCAACCTAAACCACGAACAAATGAAACAAATCTAATAAAAACTATTCATCAACCACCGTCGTTTGTAAATACTGTACTTGCATCGAATTCTTTTCATTAGAACGAAAGAAAAAAAAAAGTCTCTCGAGAACCTTTGCACAATATATATATATATATATTTGTATATAATATAAAATTCTTGTTATATATTTGATTTGATTTAGTTTTCAGATGACACGTCATTCAAAAAATTCAACAGCTAATGCTGTTTATACCTATCATGAAAAACACAAAGATTCGTCAACAGGTGGTTATGGTACAACACAAATGCGTCTTAGTAAAGATGCTATCAAAGAATTCGATTGTTGTAATTTAACATTACAGCCATGTATTGATCCTGTTATTACAAAAGATGGCTATTTATTTGATAAACAAGCTATACTCGGTACGAATTTTGTTCTACCCTTATCTATAGTCATAGTTGAGCAACATTTTAAAATTTAATCTGAAATCAAATCCAATAGATTCGACATAGAATTAAAACAATGTCCACTTTGAAGTAAACTTAACATAGAATATTACTGGAATTTTCTATCTATTCCATATCTAATAAGTTTCAAGTAATGACAGTTTTCCCATTGATCTTTTTCTGATAATTTCATTAGACGCTTTCTATTGATAATCAGTGAAATACTAACAATCGAACCGTGTACTCATGAATCGTATTCTCATTCTTTCAAGTCTATGCGTAAGTCAAGCTAGTGAGTCACCAGTACAACACCATTGGCGATAGGAAACATTTGAATTCTAAACATGTCTATAACCAATGTTTGACCATGTTCTTCATACAAAATGTGAGAATAGATTGCTTTCAAGCAAGTTTTTGAATCAGCTCGATCAAAAATTGTAATTCATTAAACTAATTTACCACCAAATATAACTAATCTCTGTCTCTTAGATAATTAGTCCAGTTTCATATTAGCCAGTTCTATACGAATATTTTAATTAAAGAATTTAATTCGTGCCATGGACGACATCGCACAACATTGAACATGCTGACAAAAACTAAAAATTTTCTAGTACCAATGCAGATCAAGCCAATGACTTATAGTTCTAGTGCTGAGGATTTACATCATGAAGATGAAATCGCTTTTCTATTCTTCAAATTCATTAATGTTTCTTTTTCGATAAATCAGTTGATTTGAGATTGTAACACTTTCAATGACAAGTAGTCATATCGATAATACATTAATCAAAATGATAATATTTGACAACAAATAAATATTCAATCTACCAAAGGATGAATGAACTCATGATTTTTCTAACCACCACGTTAGTGCATAAATCTCAGATATCATAGTTGACTGACAGCATCTCCTATGAGAATTATTCTGAAATTTGGAATATGTGATATCATTCGAAAATCTAGAAATCCTGTTTCTTGTATTAGTATTTCGTAGCGTGTCGAGTTGTTTAAAGAATGAAGTAATGAATTTAATAAATTGCACGAAGTCAATAGATCAGTGTTCTCCCTCATTTTACGCCACTCATAGATGCGTATATTCAGTGCATGGATAAAAATTCATTGAACCCGATATGAATATGAGATTTCGTTTGAAAAAATTCTTATCATCAGATCTATGAGAATTGATCGATGGCTTCTTTTTCTTCACGTTCACTAATGAAGAGAACGAGAAATCTTCTATTTCATTTTACATGTTACAAATCAAACAGTGGTTTTACTCACGCATCTTTTTAAATTTCACATTCAACTCAATGCTTTGTTCAACGGTAGGAAATTTTCTGTTTTATACCGATATCGATCAATTTTCTTATTGATTGATTTTCAATTTCGTTGTACAAGATATTAATTTCATGATTTTCGTACCGATAATTGTAAACTGAATAAGAAAGATGTATTCTAAAGAAGACACTTGATATATTAGAAGATAAAACAGATTTTTCTTCATTTTTAATTTAGAATATATTGTTCATCAAAAAAAACTTAACGCACGTAAAATGCGTGAATATCAAAAACAACTTGAACGTAAACAACAAGAAATCGATGAACAAAATGCAAATGATCATCAGAAAAAGATCAATAAATTCTTAGAAAAGGAAGCAACATATTCTGTTAATCAATCGGTTAAAACACTTCTTTCAACTAAACATCAAGATCAAACATTAGCATCTGTTCTTTCAACACCATCGATCACGCCAAAATCAATGTTATCAACACGAATATCAACCAATGATGATGATCTAGATGAAACACCATCATCATTATCGACAACATTAAGTAATATGCAAGGTAGTCAAGCTACACAATTGCCAAGCTTTTGGGTTCCATCGTTAACACCAGTTGCAAAAAAATCCACGCTGCAAAAACCCGATCAACATGTCTATTGTCCTATATCAGGCAAACCAATCACGATGAAAGATTTAATTGATGTTAAATTTAAATTAGCCAACGATGTCGATCCTAAAAAACGACCATTGGTAGCTGTACGTGATCGATATGTTTGCGCTGTTACTGGTGATCTACTTGGTAATTCTGTACCTTGTGCTGTTTTACGAACATCAGGCACAGTTGTTACTATGGATTGTGTCAATCGATTAATTAAACTAGATATGATTGATCCTATCAATGGTGTTAAATTAACAAATGCTGATATTATTCCAATGGAACGTGGTGGTACTGGTAAGATATATTTTTCATGGAAACTATTCAACATTGAGTTTGTTTTCATTCAAGGCTATTCTGGATCAGGTGTACAATTAGACGCAAAACTACCGACACCTGCTATGCAGTAGTCTTTGTTTTAGATTTGTAAATGAATTTATGTATTTGTCTTCTTCAATAAAGATGAACTGTAAAGTTCGAATAAAAACATAAATGACCGAATATAATACAATTGTAACTATTTATTGTCATGCTTTTGTTTGCCTATAGATACTAATTACTCCATGTTATCATGAGAAACTCAACAAATTTTATTTGACTTTTTTTTTTTGAATTGTTTATTAAAATTATACAAGATGAATATAAATTAGTTTTATGTCTGTATAGAAGAGATTGAATACTGTATAATTTACATATATTGGTATATGCCTGACTTTTTATTTCAGTTCGTGAAATGAAAGGTTGTCCCATGAACTGATACGTTTTCTGTTTGATAAGATATCATCAGAATCTTTAACATGGCAAACAGCAAGTTTATTGTTTAAGAATGTTAAAAGTCAAACGAAATTCTTGCACAAGGAGACGTGAATATTTACTTCAGTTAGAGTCTCTTATAATCTCTTTACACATTTAAAAGGATCAGTACGAATTTGCGTACGTTTCACAAAGAAATCCAAGTTTTCCAAAAAATAAAATAAGATCTTATTTTCGATTTTCAAGCAGCATTTATGATGCATACAAATAATTGAAATAACATTCCCCAAAATAATGTACATAGCATCCATATTTAAAGATTCAATTTATTATCTCAAAGAAACTTCGATTGGTATTGTTGAAGTGTTGATTTTTAGAAGGGATTTTCTTTTTTGAGTACTCTGGATGACCAAACGAGTGTACAGGAGGCAAGATGTATGAAATAGTGAACAAAAGTCTTCATTATAAAGAATACTGACGTGGATTCATTACGGATCGATATTATTTAACATTGGCCGAAAATCATAAAGCAAAATTTAATTCAGGTGAAATTCATTTGATACTCGATAAATATAGCAGTATAGAAAGGAATAGGATCAGAAGTTTTGATGGATGAACGAGAAAAATTTCACCGAAAACTGTTGTTATCTACTCGAGTAAAAGAGATATTATTTTTCATGGAATATCCCTTTGAGATAAAACTTCTGGATAGATCATTCGATGCTTAAACTTTTTTTTTATGGTCATATGGACTTTTAAGAATATTGGAAAGCTGTGATTCAAAACTTTTCAGTACAATATTTCTCATTCTTTGTATTGATATAAATCGATAGATACCAACACCATCTATTAACGGATCTAAGTAAAATACGTGGCGACGTCGCATGCGCATTTTTTTTGTTTCGTATAATTTCGTTAGTGACCTCTTTTATGGTTCTATGACACGCATACTTCGTTTATTCGATTGGTCATCAATCTAAACACATACGTGTAAGGGGTCTCACATCCATATTTTCTCAGCAAGCTTTCTATCATTCAACTAGTGTTCTCAATCTTTTTAATCATTCGTATATTTCTGTTTTTATAAGGCATGCCTGCTTCACCCAGTGGCACAAGTGTATGTATATTCGGTTTAGAAATTTGAAGCATATTCAAGTACAAATTTTCTTTGTTTTAAGGTTGGTAAAGGAGATGCTAGTAAAGGATCAGGACCACGAGTAACTGGCAGTGGTTCCGGTGTTCGTCAACGTAAACCAGCAACAACAGCTGCACGTAGTCGACCAGGTGCTGGTGGTGGTGCCAGTGCTGGTGTTTGGCGTTTCTATACAGAAGATTCACCTGGTCTCAAAGTTGGTCCCGTACCCGTACTTGTCATGAGTTTAATATTTATTGCAAGCGTATTCATGTTACATATCTGGGGTAAATATACCAAATAATCGTGCAATATAAACATCAACATCCAGAATGATCGATAAACGCTTGTTATTGTTGTTTTTATCTGATGTTAGCGTTTTACTTTTCTTTTTTTTTGTCGTCAAGCCAAAAAAAAATATATATCTAATGCGGTACATTAGATCAATCTTATAAGTTACGTTTTAAGATTGTTTTCTTTTTCTATTGAATATAACGTCAACAAAATCTATGAGAAACATCGAAAACAAAAATAGATATTCGTTTGAATATTAAAAACTCAAGTAAAAAGTCAATATTTGTCTTTTCATGTGTGCACTTTGAACGTACAATCTATATTTTCCCTTAGTAAATATGTATGTTATTTCGCAAGCGTACCAGTTCCTATGCTTACATCTTGAAAATCTTGTTTATGCTATAAGAGGTGTATTTTTAATGACCTGTTGAAAATTTCGACATTCTACAGATTTGAATTGATAAAATATCTTAGTTTATAACGATTATAGTATTGCTTACAGAAGAATGTTGTGAGTAAATAGATTTTGGTTAAGAGTTTTCACTATGGAAATATGTTATTGATCTTGTCACAAAAAAAAATAAAAGAACATAAATACGAACGTAGAGGTAGATATAAAATTGTCTATTGTTGAAAAAGAAAATTATGAATTTTCAATAAACAAGAAAACTAAGCGAAACTACTGGATCGATCAGTTCGTATGGAATAATTCACATATAGCAAACGTAATTCAATGTGCAGAAAAGTATTTCATAAAATCAAAATAAGATAGAATTTCGATGAGATACATTCGAATATCAGCGTATAGAAACAAAGAGATTTCAATTCAATACCAACTTCCATGTAAGAATTATGGTACTCGTCTAGAACTTGCAATGTCCCAGTACCGATTGCATTGTGTAAAATGCTACAGAGTTTCCAATAAATTTATTATAGTGAACTTGACAATCCGTCCTGCTTGTTATCAAGTCCGATAGATGTGAGTCCCCTAATCTGAGCTTACTGGTGCACCCCTAATCTCGAACTGTTTACGATGATGATCTAACTAAAAATATCGTCTTTCAATTGAATAGACAATTATATTTTGCTTTTTTTGTAATAGATTATTATTTATTTAGTAAAAATCTTACAATAAATTATTTGTTTGGTTAAATCATGTTGATACATCAACCAGATAAACATCTGTATTAGTACAACAATCGTCTACAATTATTTGTTCATCGTTTTCAAATATGATTGAACCGGAATTTGTTTGCCATTGTTTTTCATCATTTTTCAATGATGAATTCGAGTTGATTATACTGCTCAGTGAATGTATATTAGTTGCCTCATGCTCATAAACGTCCGAAAATAGATGAATTAATTGACGAAAACGTTTATCTTGTACGGCAATTTTAGGTTTTTCCGGTAGTGCAGATAAAGAACTTGAATCGTCTTCTAAATCATCGAATAGATCTTCAACAGTTAATGGTTCTACATAATCTCGACGAACATGACTAAATTTAATTGAATTACGGTGGCTAGATTTTTGTTGATCTAATTGATTTGTTGTTCGTTCGACTTTCACTTTTTGTTGAATGACATTTTGCTTCGAAGTGATTTGTGGTAATTTATCATTTTTCATTGATTTTTCTTTGGAACTAGATATATTAACCGATTTCATAGTTGACCGTACTGTGAATGGTTGCACCTTAAGAGTATTGGTTCGTTCGCGTTTACGAAATGTACGTCTTGATACTATATCTTGTTTAATATCATTAGTCAACGGTTCAATATATCTAAATATTTAGTATAATATTGAAATAAAGAAAAGAATTTTTCATTGTTTTCCCTTTTTCTTTTTTGTTACATACGGTAAAAGGCCAGGCATTGATGATTCTGCTTTGATGAGTTGATTTTTAAGAAATTTATTTTTTTCAAAATTATTTCGCAAAATTTTACGATGACGTTCAAATGATAAACTAAGCATATTGGAGGAAAATTCACGACCTAATTTAACAGCTTGTCGTTTATCATTGGTTAATAAACCTAATTCGGCGGTAAATTGATTTACTTTGACATCTTTTTCCATCCAACTTCTTACATCCAAAGGTAACTTTCGTCGTTTCTCATTCATAATTCTTGTTAAGAATGAACAGATCTTAAAATGTTTTATGCATGATAAACATTCCTTTTTTTTGTTACAAAATTCGTATGTACATGAAAGAAGTGTAAGAAAAAATACAACTTGCCAAGGATGCTTATGCTACTTTGACTAATGACAGGTCAAGTATTATGCCAACGACAAGTTTGACAAGTATACTTTTGTTCTTACCTATTTTTTTATTTTGTAATTGTGTTGAGTGACAAAAAAAATGGTTTTCCCTTGTGCAATTTATTTCGTTTCTTGAAGAAATAAGTGGAGAACAATATTTTGCTATTTTGTATTCGGACAAACAAAATGTAATTGAGACAGTAAGATTTATTAAATGTAGCAATTTGTGACGTATTTTTCTTTTGAAAATTATTTAAAATGATGAATACGAAGAACTTATTCGATACTTGTCATTTTCTTTCAACTCCTCCTTTCACTAATCATTCACCATCCGTCTATTTAAATGTCTAGATCTTGAATTCATCATAAGAGACATATATACACTATGAATAAACATATGTCTATCGTGAACTCTAATCCTGAGTTAAACTGTTGTCAATGAATCATATTACTGAAGCATTATGAACTTAAGAACAAAATACAAAGTAACAATTACTGTACAATAAATCACACTTATTTTTTTTTCTTTGATCAAAATTATATGAAATAACATCCTACGCAATAAATATTATTTTTCAATTAGAAAAATCTTGTGTCGTACATTTCAAAGGTAGACAAGAAGCCTCCCTTTCAAGTGAGAAAAAAACATCTGAATACAATTGTTGTAATGCTGGTCATAGTTGTTATAGGTTGAATATTTTTCTAAATGACAAATCATTCAAATAGATTTTGCTTCAGGTCAACAACAATGTTTCTGTTTTTGTTATTCATCTCTACTTCAAATGTTTAACGAGAAACGAAAAAAGGAATTAAATTTCATTTAGCTAAGATAGAATGATGTTTGTTGATCTATACTTTTCCATTGTGTCCCTTATTTGTCTCATGTTAATATATTGTATATGAACATAATACAATATTTAAAATAAATTGTTTTATTTTTCTCCTAACAAAAGATACAACATGTATCATCATTCGATAAGCTATAGGTCGTATGATAGATTCAAATTGAAATACGTCGACACATCTCCAATGTAAATGGTTTGATCTTTACGAAATGATGCATATCTTGTCCATCTATTAAATTGAACGCAATAACCTTTTGACTATGATATCGTGCACAAAAGAACAAATAACATTGACGCTTTCATATACTTGAACACATGAATAGATATTTAATGATAGTAGTTAACCATGAAGTTGTATACGAATCTTGTCTGATCGATTAGGAAAGTCAATATTCAGAAGAGAATAGTTTAAATAATTTTAAAAATAGTGTGAGATATTGAACTGTCTTGTATATCGTTTACTATTTATGTTCTATTAGTATCATAGATTTACTTTCAAGTTCTTATTATGTACAAATACTTCATAGTTATATTTTTCTTTTTAAAGAGACATTAAGCTATTCAATGTCATTGAATGATGAACAATATGAATCAAGGTTGAACATTTGTACAGAAGAAAGTAAAAATCAAGGTTTACCAACGATAGAAGATTTTCTTTTTTGCTACATGCAATTGAACGCTTGTCATATCCAATTGAAAACTTTAGAATAGTCTCAAATATTTGAATCGAACAAATTTTTAGTCGTCACTTGAAGAAATATTTAAAAATAATGACATGTGTTTCTGTTTTTTTTTTATCAAACTATGCTTTATCTTATTGTGCTCTATTGCGACTTGACTGATAAATGAGCATCTGTTGAGGACAATGGCGAGAGAGAAATTATAATGAAAATGAGAAAAATTATTAATCGATATTCAAAATTTAATTATCCCATTATAATCACATGAAATTAAAAAGGAATTCTTAGAGATGATTGGTAAAGTGAAAATACTAATATTCAAATTGTATTTTCCCTTTCAAGTGTAATCAATAAATGAATAATAGTTATATTTGAAAAATATACATTTAAGTTGTTTTGAAAAAAATAGTTATATTTGAATATTCATCAACGTAAATCATTCTTTTCATTTTTATATTATAATCATTCTTATCAGGTCGTTTATTTTGTATCCATTCGTTATTATTATCTATGCTTGTTTCATAAGACACACAGACACACACACACAGATGAGATCTTTATTGAAGTAGATAAATGAAGCCTTCATAAGGGTAAAACGATTTTATTTGTTTCGAATGATATTAAATGTACAATTAACAAACATGTTTCTAATTTTTAGATACAAACAATGTCCATGCTAGACATCTTAATACAACGAGGACATGAAAATTCAACTGAATCAATGTCAAAACTAGAATCACTTCCATCATATGAAAGTCTCATACAAAATACAGATGCACCTGCTCTTTTTGAGGATGAACACGAACCATCCTCAGGTCTCATAGATTTCATTCGACGAAGTTCTTTATCTGAAGATATTAAAACGGTGTCTTCGAATATCGTAAGAATAATTCATAAATTCATATATGATGACATATCTAGTTTCCTAGATAGGTACTAATATTTTATCAAATTCCTATTTACCTGATGACGAAGATGATGATAAAATAACAAATGAAACCGAATTAACTCCAACAATTACAAATAATAGTGTCAATGGACAAACAAAATGTGATGCCATTGATGATGATGAAGAATCATATTTACAAATATTAAAAAGTCGAGTTAAACATGTATTTATTGTGAGTGAAAGTGGTAAACCAGTTTTTACAAGGTAAATTCTTAAAATTACATTGAATAAATTATTACTATTATTAGATTATGTTTTAGATATGGAGATGAAGACCAATTGGTAACATTGGCGGGTGTTATGCAAACACTTGTTTCAATTGCTGAATTAACCAAATCTAGTCAATTGAATTATTTAAAAATTGGTCGTGGTCGTATAGCATTTTTACATAAAGAACCATTTATATTCGTTATCGTAACACATAAAAATGAACATTCATCGTGTCTTCTACAACAATTAACATATGTGTATCATCAAATCATAAGTACATTAACATTGAGTCGTATAAAACAAAAATTTAGTGTACAACCCAATTTTGATTTACGTCGTTGGTTGTCTAATGCTGAGAAAAAATTATTACACAATATTATTGATATGTATGAACATGATTTAGGTATGCTGATGACATCAGCCAAATGTTTAATTTTACCAGCTAATGTACGAAATCAAATCGGACAAATTGTTTTGCAAACCATACGAGGACAACAAGTAAATATATTAGTATTGTCGTATTGAATCGTATTAATATAGATAAACATTTGCAGGATATGATATTTGCAATGATACTTGCACATGGTCAACTTATTTCAATAGCACGTTTAAAGAATTATCATTTACATCCATCAGATCTTCATTTACTTATAAATCTTGTTAATAGTTCAGATGCATTTAAAGGCGTTGAATCATGGGTACCAGTATGTTTGCCAAGATTTGATCCAGGGTTAGTCATCGTCAACAATTGTATCAGAAGCATACTAATTGATGTTTTATTTTGTATAATTATCTTTCAGAGGTTGCTTTCATGCACACATATCATATTTAGATGATAGTTGCGATGTATGTCTTGTTCTATTAACAGTAAATCCTGAACATTTTCAAATACTGTTCGATTTCAAACAAGTTATTAATGAAGTACGATTTGATTTCTTTTTTCCTCCCTCGAATATTAATCTGTTTTATATTAGAAATCAACAAAATTTAATTTAATTACACAAATACAACGTGCATTGGGAAAAGATCGTCTTCTATTGAATGAAATCGGTTGTCAGGATTTAAGATATTTTGCATATAAATCACGTACTTTAAGTCAATATGTTTCATCAAAATTAACTAATCCCTATCTAGACAATGAACAACATCTAAGATTATTTGAATCGATACGTTTTATGTATGGCCGTCTTCATAATCCAAATCATCAATTAAAAACGATTTATTTTAAAACTCAATTTGAATCATTATTTGGATGGGTTTGTAGAAAATTAAAAAATGTCAAAAACAAACTGTTTTTTTTTTTATTATTCTATTGTTAGTTGGCACCAGGATTTGAATTATATGCTGTATTTTCACCTTTCGTTACAATCGAAACTGTCATCGTATGTGCCAATCGTATTCTATCATATATTAAACGTGAAGAAAATCAATTATTTATACTACGATGTGAATATATTTGATAGAATCAATTGATTCAGGTGATTGTTTTCTGCGAAATGCATAACATTTTATTTCTTTTGTATTTTCTTGTTTTTAAAGTAAATAAATTTTTAATGCAAATGATTCGCTCATTCTTTTTTAGACTCGTAAAGAAAGAATACAGACACATTAAAAGAAAAAAAATCTTCGTCGAAATTTTTGAAGGACTACATTCATCAACCAATCTTGACGTATAGAGGTTGTGATATTCTCCAATTATGTATAATTATGTTTGTTGCATTGTATTGAAATGTGGCAGAAAAGAAAACAGACGTATGAATTTGCAGAAGAAGAAAAAAGATTGAAATCTATGATCATTCTCTAATGCAATTAGCCTCGAGGTACGTTTGCTGATGTTAAAATTGTAAGTCATTGAACATCTACAAATATAATTTTAACTGCCTAAGAGATTAAAGCAAACGTTCCACAAGAAAGCATAAATAAATAAATCAGAAAGAACATTGTACTCTTTCTTCTTCGCGTATTTAGTGTAGTGAAAAGATCGATTCTTTCGATATGGTTCTACCGTACAACGATTTACGCATTGATAAACTTATGATGTAATCATGTCCAAATCGGGTACATAGAACGATTTACTTTGATAAAAGAAATTCTTCGAGTAAATATTCGAGTGAATCTAACTAACCATCGACGAAAATCTATTGAACAGCAGTATCAGAATACAATTACTACTAGTAACACCGAGTAAATCAGTGTATACTATACTAATGGTTGTTTACCATTGTATCTAATCTATCGTTTCGATAACATCATATTTTATATGACAACATTGACAAAGAGGATTTCATTTCTGTCATATACTTTGATTTCTTACAAATACTCAAGGAAATCGGTCTTATCAATATATAGGATGCCTTGATCAATTGTATTTTGTTGTCCTTTCTTTACATCACGATAAATCAATCAATTTACCTACAATATTCACCGTTGAGTTAGAAAAAGAGGAAGAGGTTTGACTATCTCTATTTTAATGTTTCTTTAATTGATTAAAAATGGATATCGCCACAATAATGAGTGTCCTCAAGGTGTCCTTCAATTATCAATCAGGTGCATGTATGTATAAACATATAAAGTAGCTCAGTCAAGCAACCTCTTCTTTTCTTTCGGCTCTCTTCTCCTCTTCTTCTTCTTCGTCTTTTTCTTTTGATTACAGACGCGACATACTGGCTATGTAAAAGAAGAAAATGAAGCGAAAAAAAAACCGAGTCAGACACGATTCAACTGCGTTTACATGCAGTGGTGCGATACGGTTCAACTATCTTCGTTTACTTAAAACGAGGGCCGTTCTTTAAAAACTATCATCATTCGACAGAAAAAGAAAGAGGCAAGACGAGGGCTACGCTGAAGCATTTTTCTAACTAACCTATTAATCATGCAACAAGTGTCACCAGCTGTCGTTCAAAATCGTTACCCACCTGTATATCATCAATATACAACAGTTCCAATGGGAAGTCCTCACTCAATCCAATCCTTCGATGCAACAGTATTCGGGCCAACTGTTCCACCTATGAAGAGTACGAAATTATCAAATAGCCACCATCAGCAACATCAGCAACAACATCGTCAATTACATGATGTTGATTTACGTCGTTTAATTTTATTTAATTTACCAATTGATCTTGTCCAAGAATATCTCGAACTTTATTTAGAATATCTATCGGGTGAAACTGAAATCGAAAGAATTGATTATTCAAATCTTGAGGATACGACTGTTATGGTGACTTTTAAAACTGATCTAAGCAAGTTGAAATAATGAAATAGAACAAGACGAATGAATACAATTGACTATTCTTTCATTTATTTAGATATGTCCGAAGTACGTCGTCGACATGCAACACGAACAAAATTAAATGAGTCTGAAATTTCACTAGCCGAAGTAACATCACCAACAACCGTTATGATACGAAATTTGCCCACAGATATATCACGTGATGTATTGGAATTATATTTTTCAAATCGACGTCGTAGTGATGGCGGACAAGTTGTTGATGTTACATTTGATAATGAACATCAACATGCACTTGTGGCATTTGCTGATCATAAAGGTTAAAAGAAAGAATAAAAACGTATCCAATTATTATGATTATATTATTTATTGCTAATAATATGTAACTAATTGATATGTTTTCTTTTGTTTTTTTTTATATGATTTAGATGTTTGCCGAATTATAAAACGTGAGCATTTAATACATGATCATCGTCTCGATGTAAGAATTTATTATGCTCACATGGGTGTTGAACCATTTATCGATGCATCCAATGTTGGGAAAAAACCAGATCCTATATGTTATCGTGCATCAGACGATAGTCGTTATGCATTTTTACTTAAAAATCGTCCATTACTTGATGAACTTCGTGAGCAATTGAAGCCCTTTTATGCTCATGTTACATTACAAACAGAAGGTACCATCGAAATTTGTTATACAGAATCACGTATAACAGCTAAATTTCGTTCAAAGTGGACAAAAGATATTGAAAAATTAGTTGAACATTTTCTAACCGACAGTCTTGTTGTACATAAAGTACCATGGAATAATAATAAAATACCGTCGATTACATCCGAACAACTTGCAGATCTTTCATTAAAAGATAATACACGTCTCATGCAATTGGCACCGTCGGATAGTCAACAGGATCATATAATTGTAACAGCTTTAAAAGATCATTTAGATCGAGCACTGAGTGAACTTACTGATATGCTTACAACACGTACAACGGCAACGACAACAACAACTTCTAATAATAATAACACTACTACAAATCACATACCATTAAATGATGCTGTATATCGTAGTAAACCAGTAAGTGCAACACGTGATCCAAAAGTAAATAATCATCGATCATCATTATTACTTCGTTCATCTTCACCATCGAAACAAACTTTTAATAGTGCCGAACTAGCTCCACCACCTGCTCTATTACAACCATCTATGGCCATCATTGATGATTATATTGAGAATTTACGTTTTTATCAAATGGATCTACTTTCGATGCGTTTTATTGATTTATCACGACGTACGTATACGAACTTAAATATTGATATAGATCGTGCAGGACGACGTGTTATTTTCCGTGGACCACTTGATCAAGTAAATCTTTGTAAAAATTATTTTGAATCCATACTCAATAGTATTGTTCATAAATATTACAAACTCGGGAAAGAAATGGCCGTTTTTCTATCGAATCCTGATACAGGTAATGAGAGAAAAAAAACAGCAAACTAAAAACTTACTCTTCTCCTATGTTTCATTTTCTATATTGACTTAGTTGAAATAGTTATGGAAAATTTATCACGTGCTGATTATGTATGTGCCTATGAAATTGAACGTATAAGTGATCATCATCGACGAAGTTCAACATCACCAATATCAACTACGAATGGTCAGGGTCAATCGATAAATACTAACCATCATAAACTTGTTTTATATGGTTTATCACGTGACAATTGTGATCGTGCATATGATTTTCTTCGACACGATATACGTGTGTGTTCAATTATGTTAGATAAAGATGATAAACGTTGTTTAGCAAGTGACTCGTGGCATTTATACGTACGTGATCTCTATTCAAGTCCAGGCGGTTTTCGTCGACGACGTGTTTTATTACAAGTCAAACAAAATCAATTAACATTAGTTGGTTTTGAACAAGATGTTGATGCTATGCGAAAACAAATCTATGATTATTTTGTTGAAAATGCTATTTCATTTTATGAATCCGATTGAATATAATGTGAAACGAAGAAGAAGAAGAAGAAGAAGACGTCAATCCAAAGCAACAATAAAGAAAAAACCAAGAATATTTCGATTCTTTTTTTCTTTTTTATTGGAATATTTTTCATTGTATTTCAAAAATGTAGAATTAGAAAAATAATTTTCAAAATTTTTTATGCATGTATCATTCATAAAAACAAAAGCCACGAGAAATTATCGACTTGTCATACCACCGTAAGTTATCTCTACTATACTCTAATGAAAAGAAAGAAGGACAATACTCGTCAGAAAAATCCATTGGAAAGATAGCCCTCTCAAGGTCTGATTATTTAATAAACGATATCATTTGTTTTTCTATATGATGTCTCATGTGCTTTTTGCTGAAAAATTTCCATATTGATTAAAAGAGAATATATTATTTAGGATCCTATGAAATTCATATATGGTCTATACTATCCGACAGCTTTTCGATACACATTCGTGATAATAAAACGAGTTTTACGCTTCGTATAAACATTTTATTATTTCGTTAAGGTTTCCATGCTCATCCTATTAGATTCATTTAATATCGTTCTACTGAATAGAAATTGTTTCTATCATTGCCTACATTTTTGACACATTACTAATTTTCATCGAGTTACAATACACATGTGATAGAAAATATCAACTATTATTTTGTGTATTTGATTCCATTGTTTCAACTACGACATATTGATTGATTGTCAAGTCATCGTTTCTCATAACTCATTTTGACGGATAGAAATGATTTTTGTGACAATTTACAATGCAATCAGTTGCTACTACTGGTATACAATACAACTCGTCGACTCAGAATTCTACTAAAGTTTACACTCGACAACATAGGATTATTGAATCGTATTAAATATCGAAACTTCTTGTAATTATTTAGAAACTACGGTAGAGGTTCTAGATTTAAAGAATGTGTCTAATTTAAACAAGCACTGATACTCCCTATTCTCTACTAAAGTAAAATCGATAGAATACAAACCACAGAGTTCCACAATCACGAGAAGACTTATTGCATATATTTTCCCGTTGAACATTTTTCGTTCGAATATCATATGATGTCATCAATTGCAAGTTAGTCTAACACGACGTATGATTCTTTTTATTGCCCACCCATTTATAAATTGGTCATGCATATAGTTGAATTTTCCGGATCGATCGTTTTCACGATGATCACTGAATACATTCTTTTTTCTATGAAGCTATAATTATTTTTTTATGCTTGTTTCACACATCAGTAAAAATTTGCAAATGTATATTTAAGTATCGAAAGGACCACTTTTTGAGCTAAAACAGTACTCATCGATTCGCTTCATTTGTTTTTTGTGTTGTCAGTCTCCTATTGAATTTACTCTGAATATAGTACATGTCAAACAAGGAATATTCTATCTATAGAAACAAGAATTACTCCAAGTTCTTGATCACGTCATGTTCAACATGGTAGAGATTTCATTTCAAGCAACTGTAGTTGTATTTCATGCACCTCAGTGGTTAAAAAAAATAACTATATTTTATGTGGCATAAAACTTTTTCAAAACGCTTCAATAAATACACAATGTGACTAAGATTCACTAAAACGTAATAATAGACGCATAATTATCATCGACTTATTGTATATCTTTTACGAGTTCTACCATCTTGAGTATCGAGTCCTGCACTATCAATATGATTTGTACGTTTTTTAAATATATTCTACATGAAAGATATTTTTTCGATTTTACTGGACAGTTAGGTTTGTATGTACTCTAATAGCGGTAAGATAAATTCTACGAGTATGAATGAGTCATGGTAGTTTTTTCTCTATCTCAGATTACGAAATGTTCGACTAATTTTAAAGAATTAGATATGAAGCCAGAGAAAAATTAAGTACAGAATAAGAAATAAAATCAATACATTTTTGATTGTTTCCCTCATGATTTTACAAGCATACATTTTCATGGTAAATGTTTAACATCATATGATAGAGTAATTGCAATTTGTTACTTTGATCGGTCTAAAAATAGACGAGCTCAAGTTGGTAGTCATTAGAAGGAATGTGGTAAATATTTATTTGAAATAATTAGAATGAATGAATGTGACCACAGCAGAATAAAACATATCAATTTCATTGATTCTGATCTGACTTCGTCCATTCTCCTATTCTATTATTATTTTCAGAATGTTTATTCTGTATAGATACTCCATAATTCTTGACACACAATGATAACTGCATTGTACGGTCTGCTCTCAAAAATTTCAAAGGTATCCTCGACAAAATCATAGAACTCGTTTTTAACAATGATTTAGTCTATAGAGTTTCTAGGACACTAAAGTCTGTTCTCTGCACTATCGAATTTCGACAAATTTAACAGATAATCATAAATTGGATAGACAATCTATGAGTTACACTTCTTCTATTCAATATCATTAGAATCAATCATTGAACAAACATCCAATTGAATATTGCCCATCACACTTGTGATATTTTCTATTGATCTAAAATCTTCTAAGTGACTCTAATGATCGTATGTTTTGTTTTCAAAATTCTATCTGTCATTAATATTCATATCATCAAGCTTACATTTTCATTCTACAATGAACTACAATAGGTTCATTTGTAAATGAAGAAATATTTAAACGCAAATTACTGCATGCATGTTCGTTTGATGAATGGAGCGATCGAGGCATTTCCAAACCAAGAAACATCATCCCTTTGAGTCTAAGATCATTTATAATGATACAACTTTTAATCGTGGAAAATGAATGGTATATAAGAATGACTTTGGTGCAACGCTCATTCAAGTTAAAATTTTCTTTTATCAAGATTCAACAGCCCTATTTGTAAAACTGATTTCTATCTCTAACTAACTAATATATGTAATATTAAATATTTCGATATAATTTTCTTTGCAAAAGCTAGTTTTCTGCGGTAACATTGAATGTGTATAGGTTAGTTTTGTTAACATTTTTCATATTGATCGTTCGAAATTTCCTTTTCATTTTGTTCGATTTCATTATTTATCTGCTTTTTGCTAGTAAGTTTTGATATACCAATAAGTACAACACTACTTATTATAAGTGCTGTACCAACTAATGCATATAGATTTAATCGTTCGGAAGACAATGTGTTCTCTAATATTAATGCAATAATAATATCAGCTGAGCCCAGTAGTGATACAACAGCTGGATGTTCACGTTTAATAGATTTCTGAATTAGTACACTTGCAACAATCGGAATAAGACATACAAATGATGCCACTAAATAACGCCATGATATGAAAAAATTTAATGTTGCTGTCGTTACTTTAAGGTAAAATATACGATAGCATTGATTGATAACAAGACATAAACAAACGAAAAGTGAGCATTGAAAATTTAATACACTTGGTTTAATGTAATTCGATTTCGAAATAAGTTGCTTGTATAATAAAACATTCAATGCCGATGTTAAAGCACAAACTATTGATAGAATATAACCTAGTGTACGAAGTTTATGATCAACGTTATTATTCATCGCTGGATTAATGGAAGAAAAAATAAAACTTGGTTGTGTAACGAAAACAACACCAAGAAGAGTTAATAGTAAAGCAATTAATGTAGTTATGCATGGACGTTCACGATATATGATCATACATAGGAATACTGTCCAGAGCACTCGTGTGTAATACAGTGTATTTGCATCTGATATTTCAATGTAACGGATAGAAAGAAAGAATAGAACAATACCTATTGTGCCTGTAGCACTACAAAGGAATTGTAAGAATTTTTCTCGTAATGTACCCGTCAGTAATGCATAACTTTTATATGAAGTAAATAAAAACGTTATTACTGTTTGCAATATAAAACGTAATAATAATGCATCGAGAAAATCGATGCCTAAATGTTTAATCGTAAAAGTTGAGCCAACATAGAAGAATGATGCAACTAATGAGTAAAAAATACCAGAGAAACGCTTTGTCCAATGAATTTCTTTCGTTAGATTTTCTGTGCTAATTGATGGTATTAGAAGCAATGGATTAATTGGTGTTATTGTTGCATCTATTTCATCTTCACTATCTTCATGTTGTGTCATTCTTTCGAAAATTGCCAGTGCAAAAAAGAAATCCCATCTATTATATTTTTGACGTTTATTTATGTTTACTCCGAGGTCATGAGAAAAACCCAACTCCATTCTTTTTCTTTTTGCATTCCCGACATTAGAGCAAAAAAAAACGATGATTAATACCAAAAAGAAAAAGAACGTGAACAGCAAGATTTGCACTAAATTTTCGGCGACGAAAGAAATCAGGTGAATCTTGCATAACGAAAAAAAATGCGTTTTAAATGTTATCTTAAGAGCAAAAAATCATTCTCATTCGAATAGAAATAAAATTTGACATTGTCTTATTCACACAGGCCGTATATTTGCCATCTCTTCTTTGCAGACACATCGGTTGCGGTATAATAACCTTTCCCACGCCGATCTATATCATCAATGATTCTGCAAAAAAGAAATATTGATCTAAACTATCAGTTGACAAAAAGAGTACACGGTATATTTGTTCGTTTTCAATAAAGTGAACTTTGATTTTGACTTCGAGTTCGAATATTAATCTCAATACAGATAAAGTGTTTCTATCCGGCATGAATTTAATGTTTTGTTTTTGTTATCAATATCGTAAAGCATGAAATTTACGTATAATCTTATAATCGAATGCGTATCCATGTATTCACGTTTCTGTTAAAGATATTTATGATTCATCATGCAGCCTTTGATCTTTGAATTAACTCAACAAGATTTTACTGTTTTAGGTATTTCTCATCGGAAAACACTGAAAGTAGGAATACAATGGAAAACAAATGATTAATATTTTCGTTCATTCATATTCTCAAGAGTGTACGGTAGAATTTAATTCAGAAGAGATTATTCCATCTTGATGACAGATTTTAATATATAAAAATTGACGTTCACTAGTGCACATTTATAATACGTACTCTTATGGATCATGGATACCTGGAGAGTAGTTTATGTGAATTTGTTTGATTTCCTGGAGGAAAACCGAATTTTCAAAGTTTGGTTCTTTACTTCGATGAGAAGTAAATTCTCATGAAAATAATCTTTCATATAGTTTCAGTTGTTTATTATTTTTTCTATTTCTAAAATTTACGTAATCTATATTTATCTACGTACTCAATATTCTTATTTCAGATTAGAAGACGATTAAATGTTCTAAAACTTTTCAAATCAGTTTTCTCCAATGATTCTAAGATTGAACATGAAGTTGCTTTCTAAAGAGACTATCAACACATCATATATGAAGACGTCTCTTCTATGAATACTCTAAACCTATGCATAGGGTACTACTAGGAATATTTGTGTCTCTGTTTACTACTCTAGTATTACATGATCACATGAGAAAGAAACATATTGCTCGAAAATACACCGACCTATTTCAGTGATAGAAAAATGATTCACTTATGCTCATAAAAAAGTACTTTCATTTGGTCTTAGTTTCATTATCCCTCACACCTAGTGAAAGAATTTTTAAACTAAGACTCAAAGACAATGATCAATTTCTGATTTACTTGCTGCACTAATATTTATCGGGGCCAGATTTATGTAGTGGTCATTAAAAAAAAATTTTATTTCCATTTTCATTAATCTTCCCATGTAAAAATACTCAATGCCGTTGAAAAGTGTTTGCTGTCTTCTTTTCTTTGAACACGACTAAAAAATGAATCTAGCTTTTATTAAATGACTCTTCAATAATGCACAATCACGTGTATTTTATTTGCATTCTTATTACGACGGACCTCGATAGTATGTCTATTCTTTTTTGTTGTTCGTTTCTTATTCTATATTAACATTCGATTCGTCTATGTTGTTCATCTTCTTCACATATAATACGATTCATTCATAAACATACTTATTATAGATTGATGTATGAAAGTACGTTTAGGTTTTTTTTTCCGAAAAAGAAATGAATCTATTCATTAATTAAAATGTATGCTTATTCGTAGATAACGATCTACCGACATTGTCATCTTCTCGAATCATATGCCCGTATGAAACAATCGTGTTATCATCACCAAGACGAACATTATATGAAAATGATACTCTACCATCGACTGATATATCTCATGAATCGAATTTGTCTTCTATTACAAAAGAATCGACAATGACTAGATCATGGACACCTCCATTTCAAAAGAAATTACCGATTTTACTTGTAGCTGTACTAGGTTTATGTGAGATACTTGGCGGGTTAGTTGTTCTTACAGTTGAAATATTAATATTTGATATTGCAATTGGTCTGTGGTGTGGATTTATTTACGTATTCGCTGGAGCAGCTGCCATTGTACTTGGTTTGTAATTGAATAACGTTAATACAATCGTCATGCATGTTTCTTGAATTTAATTTAATACAGTGATGAGTACGGATCGTGAACGTCATCATACATCAGCTGTATTGATCATTCAATTTATTGGTAAGGAAAATATTCTTATTTAGAATTTATTGATTTAAATAATTGAGCAAATGATAAATCTCAGAGTCGTTTCATATTCATGTTAGCTTTAATGTTTACGATTGCTGAAATTTTATTACATACTTGTTTTTATCAAACACGATGTATAACAAAACCAAGTGAACCATCACGTGTAGCATCGTATCAATGTTTGATTCTTCTTATTCAAATAGGCGGAGCTACTATTGTTCTTCTGAGTACGATTCTTTTCGCAATTATATATATTCGAGTTACGATCATGGTACTTAAACAACCACATGGAACTTTTAATATATCGAATGCAATGAATTTAAATTGCTAATTTATGTTCTTTCTCATTTTTTGTTGTTGTTGTTGTACATGTATTCATGTGTATCTAAAAATATATTATCTAGTTCAGAAGGAAAACAGCATTTATGTTTTTTACCACTATGTTTTTGTTTTTGTTTTTGTTTTTCATGAATGTATTATTAAAACTCAGAACAACATTGTACAAATTTATTCATGTTTTTCGACAAAGTTTGAAGTATATTCAAACTTCCGAAAAAGTAAATTTCGAGCGATCCTAAAGACCCAGTAAAACAAGTCATTTGAAAATCATCGAAAATACCGAAATACCTGGGAAATTTCTACACGAGCATATTCTCAACATTTCTGTCTACCGTTTAGGAAGAACAAGACCCTACCCTAAAAAACGAGGAATTTTAGAAACTAGCGGACAATGTCGGAAATTACGGAGTACATTCGAAAATTTCTCTTGCTTTTCAGGGTAGGGTCTTCTTTTTCCCATTGAGTAGATTGAAATTTTCAACGTATAACTGTATGAAAATTTCCGAAATTCCCTGGTGTTTAGTATAATAGGTGTGGGTAAGATTCCCGTAGTGTGGGGAAAATCTCTTTGGAGTACGAAATTTCCTTTTTGGGAAATTTGAACACTGCTTGGCATGTGTCTCGTCAGTTTATTTAAAATCAGCATAGTTGACAATTCTAAGTTCGATTGATTTGGATAAAATAAAACAGATTGATCAGTTGAATTCTTGTTATCTATTCATATAGTTTGATTATCTTACTTGATAACTGTTTAGTTTAGTAGATTTTTTTCGTTTTGTCAATTTCACTAATACGACTTTAATGATCGATTATCTCTCCGTCATTAGTATCGATAAGCTTCGAACTGACAAGTCTCTTAAAAATAGCAATGATTACCCGGTATTAGCCTTAGGCTACCTTGCTCACATGCTATGAGATAATACCAAAAGAAACTAATCTATTTCTTCATTGAGTATAGGTTTCGTTATGAAATTAATATCAATCATATCTAAAGATTAATTCATTTTTTGTCCTCGTCTTAATGATATACTAGAACTCAAAAGACTTCACTTCTGTTTGTATGTGTGTTGAAGTTTCTACTCTTTGAAATCATCTATTGGTTGAATGAAAGTATTAATTGACGCAAAATGCTCTCGCGTAAAGCCTAATGAAGGAGAACCACTTCATTGAAGTTTTGAAAAAATAGGAAAATCTGAGCAAATGTCAACTTACTTGTCCACTAGAGAGAACAGCTCCATTCACACATGATCCCATTGATAAATGGAGCACAGTTACTATGTAGCATATCATCATCCAGTCATTCCTGAATCGTGGGATTCTATTCTTTATTGATTAATTAAATGTAGATTACTTAAGAGCGTAGTATAATAAATATAGTTTTTACTATCGACTTAGAACACAATTAATGAGTCTATCTTCGAATAAGTAGTAATACAACAACATAGAAATTATCTCTCTGATAATTTTGTGTAAAAACAGTTCATTCGATTCAATTTAGTAATCATTAGCAAACATTAATGGAAACCTTTTTCGTGTTATTTCTAATAATCATTTCGGGTCTATACCAATATTTCGATTGATCATTATACGTAGATTGATTTATAGCAATTGAACTTTATCATATTTTGAATCATATTAAATTTATTTGATTAAGTCACTCAGTTTACGGTTCATAGTTAAGCTCTAAATGCTTCCACTCCGTTGTAAACCGTGAATATTAATGTCGAGATTGGGGCGCTCGAAATAGAAACGGTGATCGGTTCACTTTTCTCAAACAAATACATTCATGGCTCTTGTTTTCCTCAGAAACAGATTCACTACGTACACATTGCAATCAAAATTAATGATGCACATATTGTTAGTATACTCTATTTAGTTTATAGCCATGAAAATTATAGATACGAAACAATGAACCTCATGTGAAAATAGTAGAATATTGTTTAAATTCTAAAGTTCACAATAAAATGAAATGTGTACTATTTCGAGTAGCTTTTTTAAGTAGGCGCTTTAGATTCAGAGATTTTGGTGAAGTTAAGTTCTTATGAACGGGACTTATGGCAAACCCAGTACTAACATGTATTCTGTCGTTCGACATTACATATTGCAAAATTAAAAATTTCTCTACTCACAACTGACCTGTAGCAAAATTAAAAAATGGGAACAGCATACGACTGCTGTTATTTTCATGCGTCAGTGGCAACATGATAAAACCACTAGTAAACTATGCTATTAATCATATCGTTCATTAACGATACATGTTAAAGCAGATTGTATTGTTCAGGAAGAAGTCAGTTACTCTGAAAATAATCATTTTTCTCGCTAATACTCCTATGGATTGCAATAATCTGATAGAGATTACCACAAATGTGTATATTTTTAATTAATAAACCTGAAGAAATTGCAACTTGTCTCTGATTTCTTCCGTTTTAGTCTCAATTGTTTCATGAATTGTTGTACACTAGATGTCATCAGTATCTAGTATATTGCCGAAATATCTTTAAGAAACGCCCCAAGTCAAGTCTTTGGTAATACAAAATGAAGCACAAATATTTACCCTCATTCTTTCCCGGGTCAATCGAGCAATTACGAACTTGAATCATTTGAAATAGTCGCATCGTTTAGTTCTTCTGATATATCAATACAAACCAGATAGATGTCGATCGATATCGATGAAACTTTATATACTTCTAGAATTTTTTTCATATTCATATGACGCACTAATCTTTGATTGGTTCTAAATGACATCAAATGTTGTCCGCTGTTCATTAGCAGCCTTTTTTGTCCCAGTCATTCATCAGCAGTTCAAAATCGAATTGCAAAACGCGATTGACATGGTACCGTTTATTTTTCCTTGACTAGCAAACCGTTTCATTTAGCTTTCTCTTCAGACATCTTCTTATTATCCCATAACAACAGACAATTTTTTTGGTAGTACACAAGCAATACCAACGATGTCTCACTATTCTTCGTATCCAAACACAACTACAACGAATAAAAATTTCGATGACGATGATGATGACGATTTAGATGAACTACGAAAAGCTGCACTCAAAACATTGTATTCTAAAAAACGCAAAGTTTGTTTTAGGTTTTCTTTATTGAATTGTGGGAATTTTTTCATATTCTTCTTTTCAAGAATACTTATGATCATTCACCCAATCATCGAAATTCTCGCTCAACATCCAGATCTTATTCATCTTCAGCTTCGTCACGATCAAGTTATAGTCGTTCATCAATTACTAGATCGTATTCATCATCATCTCTATCATCAATTAGTTCGAATTCCTTAAATAAACATGATACAGATTATCGATTTGAAACTAAAAAAAAACAAATCGTGGCTGATATCGATGAACGCTTTCCACAAGATATTCCAAATGATGGTGATGACGATGCATTGATTGTTAACTGTCCTATACAGGATGATGATTTAATCATACATGAAGAACAACAACCAATAAAAAGACATAGCCAAGAACCGATACCATTGAGAAAAAAAGCCGATCGTGATGAACGTAATCATAAAGTATCTTCAAAAGATGCAAAACAACGCCAAGATGAACATAAAAAAGCGTCGCCTATTGAATGTCCCGTTTCAATAACAGTGAAATTAAATTCCGATGATTTTGATCTTCGTCAATTAATAAAAAAACGTCGTACAAATGAAACGCCACAAACAAAGAATCAACGTATTGTTCAAATCTTACCTAAAGACAATGAATCAAATGTACATACAGAAACGATGCATGCTCGAGTTTCATCGAGACGATCCGATAAAAATGAATCATTAAAAAAATATTCAAAACATTGATTTGTTTCGATTAGTTATTTGTTTGTTTGTTTTGTTTTTATTTCGAAATAGAATTCACAATTATTCTTTTTTTTTGTTGTTGTTTGATTGATCTTTATCTGCATTTCTTGTAGATAATACCATGGTATTTAAAGGAACAGCTTCACTAATTGTTCGAATTGGTCGAGCATTTATTTCTCGACCATATAAGCCTATATTTAATATTGGCGTTCATCGACGACCACAATTGACTAAACCATATGAAATATATGCAGAATATCCTCAAAGATTTTATTTATTTCCTTCCATTTATCGTTCGGTTTTTGTTTCATCAAATGGACAAAGTCTATCGAATTTAATGCCATTTCGAATGGCTTTGGATGAAATAAAACGGCGATTATTTTTTGCTGGTTTGTAGTTTTAATGGTCGTTCTCATTTCAATTTCAGCATGATGTCACAATTGAATGTCATACCGTTGAATAGTGGTATAAATAGAAGGAAAGATAGGAATGAGAACGCAAAGAAAGAGTTCTTCCTATTCTTTTCTATATTACACACACACACAGTCGTGTTTTGCGAGAAGAAAATATTCTGTTTTAATTGTCCGCCAAAGAACGACGTGCGTAACAACTGTTTCAACTTTCAGATAAAGTTTTCATTGTATTAGTAAAATTTTTTTCTTTGAGTATTTCACATCGATATTATTTACTTTTGCGTCATACTTATCTACAACACTAGAAATAAGTTTTCTACTAACATGAAAAACATATTCATTGATGACTTTCTTGGAATTTCACTATCATATAGAACAATTAATGTTTTTTTTTCTGTAATTCTGAGTATAAGTGAGATGTAGGAATTAATTTCCGGCTTGAATTAGTTTTGCTTCCTTCCTCTTATTCATGCATGATAAAAAGCAGTCATTTTGCTGTCGATTCCATATAAAGTGATGAATAAAAAAAGAAAAGAAGAAAGAGAGAGAGAACGTGCACATTAACAAAGCATCTTGTCTACGATTAGTCGTTTCTGTGTAAAGAGTTTATCTGATGAGAATTTAGATGGCTTTGAATCTAGGTATCATTTATCTATTTTTCTTTTCTTTCAGCACCAAGTAGTTCGCGTTTTTTACTGGGTCTACTTGGCTATTCATTTGTTCAACAATCGTCTATCGATCAATTTCATCTTCACGAAACATTGAATAAAATCGGAAATCTTCTTTCTAAAACTACCACCGTGGATCAATTCAATGCTGAAAATGAGACATATAGTCGAGCATCGCTCGATGATTATGAACTAGGTCGTTTACTCGGCTGTGGTAGTAATGCAGCTGTATATGAAGCACGACTTCGATCATCAGGAAGTTCGATACCATCAAGTTTAATCACATCATTAGAAACACATACAAGTGAAAGTGACATTGAAATACTTTCAAATCCCTCATCAGTATATGAGGATATAGGTGAAAATTATAATATTGATGATAATAACGATGATCGACTCGATGAACTTACATTAAAAGAAGGTAATGTATATAGATCTTTCTTACTATAGACATTGTGCTCCTGATTGTAGACGAGAAAGTTTCCTGTCGTTTAGAGAAAATCGGAAATAGATAAACTAGAAACATTTTATTGTGTAAAGGAAAATAATCTTCGATATATATTCATAATGTTTACAAGAAATAAGAATCCTAGTTTTGTTTCATGTGTGTTTAAAGTTATCGCAACTTTCTTTCATAGGAATATCATATAATTAAAAATGTTTTAGAAAGACAATCTTCTATGCACTTTCAAAGAACATTTGTCTGATATTTTTTTTTCATTGGTGTAATGAATATTACGCAGAAAGATTCTTATTACTTTTTTGTGTAGACACGAATGCATAAATGCAACAAGTTGATTACATGAGAATGTCAGTTTTCTCGGCATTATTTTTCTGAATCGATTTATTCATTAGAAAGTATATATTCAATAGAATAAAAGAGTCTATAGAAGAATTTATCTACTGATGAGAATAGTATAAGCATCGTATTATCGGATTATCTGAAGAGAAATCTCGGAAAAAATATAATTCATGTTTTCTGTTACCTTGAGACTTCAAGATAATGATTTGCTAGTAGAAAACTTAAGGTATACACAAGAGAGTGTTTGTGGGTTTGGTCGATGTACTTTTACAACAATTTATTCTATGATTTACAAAGACACAAGGATTGATCTATTATATAAAATAAAATATGAATTAATTATGAAAATATGTTCTCTTTAACTTTCAGTAAAAAGATTGGATTCTTCTCATGTCTATATTTCCCCAGTGAATATAGATGTCAACAGAAGAAAAAAAAAAGAATTTCAATTAAGCTTTTGTTTATGAGTGAACCTCAGATATCTTCGTCAAGATTTCAATCAAATAAAAGGTTTCTTCTTTGGAATACTTTCATGTCTAGAAACTCAGTAGATTTTGGAACAAAAGAAATGAATCGAATATTTTCTCTTGACCATCTCGTCGATGATTAATATTTACTGTAGTTAGGCATTCTTAATTCGACTCACCGTCAATGTTGAATCAAATAAAATTTACAAAAGTACTATTACAGAATAAACAGTCACAAGTTACAATCAAGATTGTGCATCGAGAGATAGAATATTCGACGAGATTCATCCGAAAATAGAACGATTCTCTGCTGATTAACAATAATAGTAAAATTTATGATTCCATAGAGAATTTACAAATAACTTTGATTATTCTATTCTAGTTCGATATCAAGCATCGACTAATATGAATAAATCTTCTACAACTAATAAACCCGATATATTACCAGGTAATCTTCTGTTAACTATATATATATATATATAGATTTATGATCATGACATATAAAATTAATAGATTCATTTTGAATTTTTTTAGCCGGTGAATTTAATTTAGCAATCAAAATGTTGTATAATTACGGAATTCAATCAAATGCAGAAGCAATAGAAAAAGCAATGGAAAAAGAATTATTACCATTACGTAAATGTTTCTATCATCCGAATGTTGTTCGTATGTATACATGTTTTGTTGATTCATTTCCATTATTACACGAAGCACATGAGTATTATCCCATGGCAATACCAACACGTCTGTCACCGGATAGTTGTGGACGAAATAAAACATTATTTATTGTTATGCGTCGATATGATTTAACATTAAATCAATATATACAATTGAATCAACCAACGTGTCATGAACGTTTATTACTTTTTGCGCAATTAACCGAAGCATTATTATATTTAAATAATCATTCAATTGTTCATCGAGATTTAAAAAGTGATAATTTACTTGTATGTAATGATACTGGGGAATTAGTATTGGCAGATTTTGGTTGTGCACTTTATCATCCACCAGATTTAAAAGTTTCATATCAAACAGATGAAATTTGTAAAGGAGGAAATCTAGCATTGATGGCACCCGAAGTAAATCTATTGTTCTAGAGCAAAAACAAAACAAAATTCATATTTGTTGATCTTATTAGATTTTAACATGTCAACCAGGTCAAAAATGTTATCTTGATTACAATAAATCTGATCTTTGGGCAAGTGGTACATTATGCTATGAATTTTTTTCTCAAACAAATCCGTTCTTTCATGGTTCACTTCGACAAGATAATTATGATGATGAAAAATTACCATCATTTTCATCGAAAATAATGCCACCTATCATGGAACGACTTGTACATGCAATGCTTCGAAAAAATCCTAATGAGGTATCCTTATTTTTTGAAAACTTTATAGTGGAGTATCGATGACATGATTATTTTAATGAAAAATATCAATAAGTATTGACTGTAACAATAGCAAAATGTAATAGACAGACAAGTCACCTATTTTACAAGAATCTGTGATAGGTGCACTCGTATCTGAAAATAGTCACATGCGGAGAAGTAAATATCTTGTACATTCAATGCCATGATCAATATGAAGCAGTGAGTTACATTTATCACATTTTTTTTATAAGACGTAATTTAGTTTTTAAATTCCGTTATACTCTTACTTCCAGTCACAAAGATACTCGAACAATGTCTTTTGAGATCTGTGACAGTCATACTGGCAAGAGCGACTACGTCGTGTTTCATGATTTAATTCCATAAGAATTGCGCTAGAAACTTTGATATGAGTATAATTAAATATCTGTATTTTTTTATTTTTTTTTCATAGCGTCCATCTATATTACTTGTCAGTAATTGTATTCATTTGTGTCTTTGGCTCAAATCGATGAAATCGAAAAATGAACTGTTTCAAGCATATATGTGGACAGCATTGGAAACACTATTCAATAAACATCGCTTGACATGTGTTGAACTCAATCTAAAAAAGCTCTTTTTCGAACGACAAACATGTCAATCACTTTATCGAGCACAAACATTTCTCGATGAACTTTAAGTTTGTTTTTTAAATTTTTTATCTGTAAATAAATTTAAAAAAACTTGGCCCATCATTATTTTTGCTTGTATTGATTTAAAAAAAACAACAATAATAAATATATATTTATTTATTTAATCATGTTCTTATATGAAGATATTCAAATTTTAAAGACCTTGATAGCGTAATTCACGATTCAATTGAATCGCAGCACAACATGGACAGCATGTTGAAACACAACAATCATTGAATAGATCACCCTAGATAATAGAGAAAAAAAAACAGTTTCTGACAATTAGTTAGATACTCTGGAATCGAGAGTCTCGATTCATCCCAAATTAGTTGATGACACGATTCTTCTCTTCAATTTTTTTTCTCAATTCGTCTCTTCTATGATGCGTATTGTACACTGATCGTATCATCATATATCGTACTATTTGTAATTTGTTCTGCTTGTTTCCTCTTATGCACGGCATAATTATTATTATTCTTTATATCATACTAGTCATATGATCTTCTTCTTTCGTTTTTCATCGGTTATGTTAATTATATAACTTTTATCCATATCGGGTACTGCCTTGCAGAACCATTCTATTCGCTCGATAGTGATCATACCCTTCTGAACGGATCCTTGCATTCACGACAAATAATTCAGCAGTACTCTATTTCTTTTTTCTCTGTGTATATAAGCCGATGTTTTAAGCAGCATAAATTCGTAATCTATAGATCATATTGTATTTGGTTTGATATGCTTAAATTCACATCATCTGAGCGCTGTCGAAATCTTTGTGATTATGATGAATATTAATATACTAAAAAGATGATACATAAATCATCACAGTAATGGCGATGCCGTGATTGGAAATGGCTACGTATATTGTCTCTCTGTATATCTGGTACAACCATTCTTCGAGGATCTAGTGTTCACACATGCGCAGCAGCTTCTCATGCAATCATATTTAATAGTGAGTAGAGAGAAATGATTTTCATAAAAAGAAAACTTCACTGCAAAAACTACAGTGAGTTATGAATGGCTCGGATCAATTTTACTCAAGATATCATCCAGATCGAACAAGCATGATCGTAAACGACAGTACGGTGAGAAATACGGCAAAATACATGGTCCACTATTACGATCGTATACATCCGTGTCGTATACGGGGAAATACGGTGATATACAGAGAGAACAACGATTGTTTACGGTTCTCGTATTCAAAATCCGAATACGATTTCATTTTACATCGTATTTACCCTTATCTGACACGGCGATATATGATCGTAATACTGAACCATGTAAACCGCTAAAATGCGACCGTTGACAGCCGTATACGCGGTTCGTAATGGTCGAAATGGGCAGATTTGTGAAACTTTTGAGTGGATTTAAATTCGAATAACCAAGATTTTATTATCGTACAAAGTTTTTGTGCTGTCAAGACAAGGCTGTTAAAAAAGTGGCATTAATAGAAATATATTTAATAATTGTTGAAACTATATTCTATTTTTGTTTTGGTAAAGCTCTATGATATAAAAACATTACTGCTTCATTGCTAACTAATTAGGAACAGATTGAGAAAAACATTTAAGAGGACAATCGTCTAATTGACAAATTTGGGACGAATCGAGAGTAAACCAGTTAGATCTTTTTCTCACTGGCCAATTGTTCAACAGAGATAAAAAATAAATAAAATTTACTGTCAGCTCACACTACTATTAGCACTGTGCAGATGATACCGATGGAAATCTACCATTTACTCTCAACCGATAAATAACTTATACAGATTTTATCTGTATTCTTGAAAGATGATTGCGTTATTAGACACTATGATCTAATTGAAAATGGGATTCTATACATCTTGACAAGAATCGAGATTCGAAGACGAAAGTCACTATTATCGAGGCAGACAATAATTTGGAAATGTTGGTTTAAACGCATCAAACGGTGACCGTGATCGTGACCATTTACGCTCATTAATAAAACACACGTTTTGTGAAAAATTTTCACTTTGAAATTGTGAAAACACCGAGAAGTCAGAACCCAAGCGCTTACAAGTGCTCTCATTCCACAATTATTTAGGACTTTACAATCAGTAAGTTTTATTAATGAGCGTAAATGGGTTATAATCGCTCAGTTTCCTTTTGATGCATTTAAACTCGTGTTTCCAAATTCTTGCCTGCTTGGGTACTCTCCAACATTAAATGAACCGAGAGTTAAAATTTATGAATAAGAGAATATCTAATCCATTAAATATTGTAGAAACATCACAGAACAGGGACTTCTCTAAAGAAAATCAAAATATCACATATACTCTATTTTCTTGTTTTGTATCATTACAATGTTCGAATGGTATAGTACATATCTCAGGATAACAATATCTACCACTCAACAAATTTAAGAACTTTTTATTTACGCGTGGAAATTATTCTCCTATTGATCTCATCAATTCATTGCGTAAGATTAACATTATTAAAAAAAAGAAGAAGAATTACCTCAATACGAAATGCGGTACGAATTTTTGATCTTAATGCATATCGTGACCCGGGACATATACACGTACATGGATTTTCTCCAGCCCGTCTGTATAACTGATAATCATAACAACATGAACAAAAGAAAGCATAACAACCTTCGAACAAAATACAATAAATATCAATGTAGCGCAAAATCCCTAGCTAAACAATTGTGGTTTACATTGTTTCATGTTTGTACAGCATGAACATAGTGTAGTTGACCATGGATGTTCAAATTGCCATACATCACGGCCCGGTTGTGTTACAACAACATTTCTAAATGTATATATAAATATTTTTTTTCTCTATGCAAATATTCAAACATTCATTTTTCTTTCGCTACACTTGAGGTACTGGCTGTCGAGTTTTAACTGGTGCATCATACGTTTGATAATCGTAATTTGTAGGAACGACACGTGACGTTGCATCGAGACGTACAGGTTCTAAATATTTTTATAAGAACATAAAAATACAATTAAAAATTCCTCAAGAAAATTTTATTGAAATTGCCTAATGATCAAAACAACGTACCACGTGAACGATATGTTGTTGCCATTTGTTACGTTTATTGAATGAGATTGTCTGATTATATTGAATGTTATATATTTATATATTCAAGAAGAATCACTCTCTTTTTTTCTTTACCCGTATGCAATAATGCCCAATAATCGCTTCAACTTCTTCTTATTCTTTAACTGTTATTCGCGTTTAAATTTGCACTTCTGCCATAATTGTTCGATGTCTGCCTACATACATCGATACGTTCGCTCTTGCCAACGATATAAACACATATATACAAGTGACATTATGTTTCAAGTTATTCCTGCTGAGAGACTTTCATTCATTCTTTGCTTCTCTTATTTGAATGCGGACAAAGAATTTAAATTTTGCTCGTAGAAAGATGTCTACCAATATATTCGATACAATCATATTTTCCATGTTGCTACAAGAATAGAAAGAGATAGGACTCGAATCGAAAAAAGGAATTAAACATAGAATGTAATTATTCTTAAAAAGGCAGAAAATCGTTGTATCATATCAGAATGGTAATTGAATATGCTTGTTTTGTTTTTTGTTTCTACATGACGAATTATTGTTCCGAGGCAAAATCAGCTTTTATTCTTTTTCTTTTTGCTAACATATTATAAAAGAATTATTGAACAACCCGTCTAATCTATTGGACTCGGTTGTAATTATATTTTTTCATAATAGTATCCGCGAACATGCTCTAAATGCTTTTATTCATTGGTCAATTTACACATTTTCTAGGTAATACTGTCGACCATCCGAATAAGGGTCGAAGGATAATTGATCTCGTACTTTCCAATTAGTATCTGTCGGATAGATGCTTATGAATAGAACATTGTCTAAAACGGATCTAACTAATTTACCAGCCTATTGCAAAAAAAAACAATCTAAAAACCCTGACATTAGTATTCATGAGTGAATATTCGAGTACTAATGATACTTGAGTTGATCTATAGTTTAATGACAAACTAACTTGGAATCGGGTACAAGTGTTAAGTGTTTATGATATAAGACTCAGAAGATCTGCATAGGTTATAAAGCAACAGGAGAATATCAGACATGTAAAGCGAAATCCGTAATTTTTTTGTAACACAGACTCAATAATCGCAGGCTATTGTGACACGTGGCAACTTTCTTTTAAAGGATAATCGAACTCATACGAGTATGGTATTTGAGTACAATATTTACCTTGTGATTGTAACAGATTATCTTCAACGAATAGATGTTCTTGTTGATAAGAACGAATGAACATATGATTCAATATTCTTCTTAAGATATTTATTTCCTTATTAGTTCGAAATGAATCAATAGATTTTCTAATAATAGATTCACTTTACATGTCTAAGAGAATTATGTGTCAATATTTAAATTGAATAAAAATAGACAACGGTCTAAGTAATCCATGAAGTTGATCATATTTACTTCGATGATTTACACAAGTATTTTTTAAAATATCAATGAAGAAATTCATCAGTTGAATCCATTGTTATATTTGAGTTCGACAAACATGTGATTCTTTCTATCTGAGAGAATAACATTGACAAAAATCTATCATAGTCGATTCAAGAATTCTTTATTTTTAATGCTTGTACTTTCATGCTATATGAGATCATTTCATCTAAGATAGGAGTTGTTTCAAACACATGAAACATTATTTTCCTTAGCATGTCGTCTAAGAATGTTTAAGCTTATTTCAAGTTTTATATCATTATATTCCAACTCCAAATAACAATATAACTGTAACAACAGCAAACAGTATAATAGCAACGTAGGTACCTATGAGCGATCCTAAAGCACTATAAAAGATTGTAAATAAGCAATAGTTTGGTTGATCGGAATGATTCCATTGAAATTTCTTATAATTTCCATATATACGAACTTGTAGAAGAATAAAAAATATGCCAGTACATATGCAAAATATACATGCTATACAACCTATACAATAAAACTACTTAATAATAGAAGAAAGAAAAATAAATAGAAACTCATTTACCGATAAGAACCTGAGAAACTCGACTACTTTCTTTCTCTTTGTCTGCCTTGTATTTTGCCGGTGTAATGGAGTAAACAAAACCAAAAGCAGCAGTAAAAAAAATTGCTTCAAATACACCACCAATAGACATTAATAACATAATATCATGTTGAAGTGGACATAATTCAATTGACTTAACGTAGTAAAAACCAAACGATAATTGGATAAATGGTACGATTAATGTCGCCGAAATCAAACAAATAATTAAAACTTTTCGAAATATCATGCTATTCTATTTTACTTGCTGTCCTTTTCGATTGACGAAAACTGACAGTATTATTGATGAAATCTGTCGCCATTCATTTTTCCTCTTTGCTTCTATCATTACCGTTTTTTCTATTTATGAGTTTATTCATCCGCTATTCTGCCAAATAGCAAAAACATTATGACACCGAAAAACAAACTTTTTTTAAAACCAAAAAATATTCAATAACCAATAGAGATAATCACGCTTATTAATAGAAGAAAAAAACTATCCCATCACCCGATAACATATAGAATGAAAGACACGAATTATAAATAGAATCCTAATCGTCTTGAGCAAAATTATCCACTGCAACGGAATTTTCATCAATAGTTCCTTCATCAGTATCAGCCGATGTTACTAATGTTTCTTTCGTATCAAGTTTTGCAATATCATCATAATTTATGCGTTGCATAGTCATTTGTTCAGGATATAACCATGGTTTGTAGTTTGGTCGATTTTTCGTTTTCCATTTTTCATATTTACCGCATGCTTTACCTAATTTTTTTATTACCTATACGAGCATTATTGTTAAATAAGGTTTTAAGTATGTTGAAATAACATCTTACTTTTGGTATAATAACTTTTGACACTTTGTTGACTACCCACGGTGGTAAATTGCCTAGAGATCATCAAAAAAAAAAGAAGATTCATTCATTTAACTTGTTAATTTACATTGATTAAAAAGTGAAAAATAATCGAAACTTCAAACCTCCAGGATCACTTTGTGTCATATAATAAAATATGCATGATGATGGACCAGTTGGTATAATTAAATAACCCGTTAGATAGGATATACCACGTACGAAATTCTTACGTGGTGGTTCACGCTAAAGATAAACGTACAACATATTGTTTTTATTTATGTCGAAGAAAACGGATGAAAAATATCTACCAGATGGTTAATAGAATGATTGATAATGTATTTTTCTTTTTGACGCCCGTAATCTAGCCAAGTTCGTTGTGTTACAAAATCCCGATTTTTAAATGGTGGTGGACTTTTCACTATAAACGAAATATAAAAGTTAATAATGATAATAGTTCAGAACAATGAATTAATTTCAACTTGAATAATATCCAATATCACTGTTCGGTGCTACTGAACATATTTCATATCCTTCTAACATAGCTCCATCCCATGTTGAACGATATTCAGCATCATGCACAACGTCATAAAGTAATGTCGCAGAAATATCAGTAAATTCTGATTGAATCTAAACAATTGTAAAATATTATCATTATTTAATCCTTAAAATCATATTCTTACCCGAACGACGTCGAAAGCTGACAAAGAATTTTTCTTAGTTGCTACACGACATGATGATTTTTCAAAACATACTGTCCATCCTTGGTCACTGGTGCATTCATTTTTAAAATCAGCATAATCTTTGTCCTCAAGTATAACTACTTCACCCACTCTCATGACTATGTTTCTTCCTAATGGGTATATAAATACATATAGAAAATTACAATTCAAGCTTGACGTAGCTTACTCATTAATCATTGGTTCTGTTATCACGCACGCTTCGTAAATGACCGACAGGAAAGATCAATGATTGATGATCATACTCATAATATTATCTTAAGTGAAAATCTGTGTGATGACGTTTAACTTTTAAAATATCTACTAAAGAGAATTGATAAAATCAAGGAGATATATATTTTATGTGCATCGATTCTTAATAATTTTAGATACGTCGAAACGTTTATTAGGGACATCTTTTGATTAAAAAGATACTGCCGTCAATATTTTTCTAGTGCGTAGATTTCACAGTCGAAACGGATGTTTCGATTGAGTTTTTTCTTTTCACTTCTCTTAGTTACTGAGTGTTTACTATGGTGCACTTATATTATATTTTAACAATTTTAAAACGATGTTATAGACTATAGCTTAACCAATTAAATCCTTTCGAGAATAACTTTATATTAATAAAAATGTATAAATCATTTCGTTTCATTTCATTTCATAGATTAGAGATACGTGAAAATATTCTGTCAGAACCATGCAAGCTGATATTTTTTTTTCTTACTATTCTATATTAGTGTATATCCATAACGACTATGCATAAGACGTGCAACTTATAACAGTAACTATTTCTGTAAATTAAGAATTATATTCAAAATTTTGCGATAGTATCTGACATCGGTGCTTTGTTTCACATTGAAAATTGAACGAAACCTTGTCAATATTTGATAGATATAACATCACGGATACAAAATTTCTTTTCAAACATTCCTTTTATATGGAACTGTATAATATGAAACGATTCAAGAAAACATTCAGAAAAAAAATATTGGATTCAAGATTCATACAGTTGTCTTTTAAAGAATTGAATTGACCCTTTCGGCATGATACATATCGAAAGAAAACCATCGCCACTCTGAAAAATCAAGAAGACGATCCCAATTCAAAAGCAATGGTGGCCAGAACAACTCGAATATTATGTATTTGTTTCGAATAGCAAGCATTTCCTAGTCAGAATTGAATCGTGTTGCTTGAATGGACTTGTTTGGCGGTCCAAAAATCGAAACTCCTACATTTGACTTAAACTATTACAAGTCTCGGAGTTTGCTCATATCAATCAATGAGAAGCAGCCGTATTACGCACAACAAAGCTATAGTCACACCTTTCTTTCTAGCTAAATCACGTATACACCATCAGTTTGATGGGGATCTTTATCAAAATAAAGTCGAACTGCTTGGAAACATAGTAGTAGTATGATTAACACTGTAGTAAGACATTCAATTTTACTTGCTGTGAAACATTAATTTTGGAATATTTCATCTTTTTTCTAGAGATAACAGCCTAATATGTTGTTTTCATCTGTATGAAAGCAATGTACATATTAACCTGTTGTCTTCCATCGCATTATTGTTGTGCACGTTCTCTAAGCAACCAAGAAACATGACGTATCACTCCACAAAAGACTTTCCCAAATCTTTCGAATAAGATGTATTTTCATCTGGGAATCAAGGAATTAAATGCATTGTAGTTTCTCATAGGTTGATTAGCTCATTGATTTCAAATCTTTCTATCATGATCTAAAAGATTGAGAAGTGCCCTGCGGCGAAAGATGTAACTTTATCTGGCCATTAATGTTTTGCTATCTATAAAATTGAAACCATCTGAAATCTTCTCGAGTGTCATCGATTGTCAATATTCTTCATATTCATCATCAATCATGTTTCAAGGTCAAATATATTGACGGCAAACGTTTCCATGTAACAGTTGGGATATTATCATCTGTAGTGAGCCAATTTAGTCATTGGTCTTTTGATATAGACCTATGAACATCATAATCTGGTAGTTTTCTTAGTATCAGGTCATACGATTCAACAGATTTGTATCGATCAGCTGCAACCATGGGCATGTTATAATTTATATATTTATCAGTGTACGTCAAGAATGATATAGATCAAAAATAATTCTTTATTCATTTATTAAAGTGTACTTTTTACTGTCAGCGGTAATCGATTTTAATTATTCAGAAATACGATAATACTCATTTTGGTCAATGTATCGAGGTGTTCAAATCATAACTCATACACATGGGATATATTCTAGTCACATTAAAAGTTCCCTTGCCAATAAAAAAAATTTTAAATTTAACAGTAATAAGGTGTATCTGAACTGAGAGACTCGAATCTTAAGAGATTCGCAGTTAAGAATTATGCCAAAGAATTTCTATCACGTGAATGCAAACCGACTGAACATTATTCTGCATTATAGAGTACACTTATGTTGTGAGTGCTTTTGAAAAAATTAATTATCTTTATCGTAACACTTTAATTCATGTCAAGAGGTTTTCTGAACCTACCTTTGATACACTGATGTTTATTATAGATCAGCGGCAATCAGTGTGTGTAGAGGTGTAAGCCGAATGTTAGAACAACGGCGGTTCATATAAAGTTTGAATATTTTAAGGTTTTCAGCGATGGGCAATCTAAATTAGTAAACCATTCCTCAGCGGTGGCTATATAACTTGAAATTCATTTTTCATGCCGGCGGCGCAAGCTAATATTTATAAGTCTTTGCACAGCGAGGGCGGCGGCTGAGTTTCATATTGATAAACTGTTTTGTTGAACTGTTTCTATTTATTTCAATCCCTGTTTACTACTATTTTAAAATAGAATTTATGAAAAAACTATATTTTTTGTTATGACACAATGAAAAAATATATAAAGAGTATCAAGACAAACGAGTATCACAAACTATGCACATATCAAAACATAAGACTAGAATAAAGTAAAAAAACAAAAAAAAATATAATAAAATAGTCTGGAAATAATACGAATATTAATAATACACAATATGCTAGTCTATATAATTGAATGTATAAGTAAACAAGCGATACTATATGTAGATCAAAACTATACGAATATCAATGACTAAAATAGCTTTAGATTCGTGTAAAGGTGTTTGTTTTTTCTATTGGAAACACAGAATATCTTCTATTTTTCGTCTCTTTTGTGAAAACGGTGTATGACTGGTTCAAAATTTGAGATAAGAGAAAAGGAAAAATTTTTGATCACAATCGTAAAAATATCAGCGACGGTGATTTCTAATATCGAAAATTTTTCCTCTGGCGGTGGGAGCAGCTTAACTGGGTTTTTTCATACAGCGGCTGCTAGACTGTACTTTAAATTATCTCGAATTTCATGGCGGCGGCGCCTGAGCTGTACGGTTTACACCTCTAAAGGTGTGTACGATGAAGAACTTTTACTTGTTCAATCAAAAATAAACAGCTTTATATAAGATCTTGCATGTTCCTAAATAGAAGTCCTGTGGTATAAATCTTAAGTGTGAATAACGTAAAACTCGAATCTCCCAATTCAGACACACTTCGAGAACGCCATATCTTTAAATTTGTTATTCTCTCAGTGAGATCTATGATTTTTCTCGAATACATCCAATGTTCTTGAGCTATAGCACACTAATCTTAATTGTGGGTGAAACTGAACTATGTATTATAGAAGTATTCTTACATATGGTTTAGAATGTTCATACAGCACAAATATACAGCGCTGATAATACAATGATGAACCGTAGGAAAGCATATTCATCAACAAATGAATATTTTGGGTTACCAAGAGACGTTTCATTGAAACTAATTTATTAACTATTTCCCCAAAAATCAATTGAATCTTTTATGCTATGAATGAATCATTAGAAAATTTTGAACAGATTACATATCAAAAACATACGTCCATGAACTTCTATATGTATCAAGAGAATATTACTGTGCCATAGATTGGATTCGATAAATTCATTGAGACTAAAAAACAGAGATTCGATGAGTTCCCTCCGCCAATGCCCTCTCGCCTCATCTCATCGTTAAACGAGGCAGCATTCTTCAAGCCACGGGTGAGTACGACTTGATTTTGAGATACGAAAATGGGTGTGATTGAATATTGGCTTGATTGTCGCAGACTGCAAGTGCAAAACCCAAACTCACGCAAGATCATAAATCTTGTTTGTTTATTTTTGAACATTGAACAACATCAAAGGAATACAAGTAATTATTAGGAAAATTCATATTGTTCACTTAACTGTGGATCGTTTAATTTTTTAAATAACACCCAACATAGTGTTTTAATGCTCTTCATTTATTGTTGCGTGGTCGTATGTAATCTTAAATGTTCAGGTTTGACGGTTGCCGTAAGTTGAAGAATATGTCGCCGCTGGAAAAGTATTACTTGTCGAAACTTTTTGCTCATGTTACTTATCGATGTAAGACAGACAAAGGGCACGAGAAATATGATAAAGTAAGGAATGAAACCGAAATACTGTGTGGCTACGATTCCAATATTCGGCGGTAAACCACATAGATATGCAATACTCATGATACTGAGTGGAGCGTTGAAGGCTATGTTAAGAGAAGAGAGGGACATAAGTTGAATTGTCATCTTTCGTTGTCTACGCCATCGCACTGGTACATGAGAACAATATTTCTGCCAGAAAACTCGTAAAAGAAAAGAAATACTGAGAAATGCTTCGAGAAATATTGGTGCCACACTATTGACAATCCAATCCCACATGCCAAGTATCGGATCATTCCTATAGAATGGAGATTCATTGCAATATGGTATTGAATAATCGTAGGTATTTTCTCCAGGATAATAATAAATGGCATAAACATAAAAGACGAAGATGTACAGGACTAAAAATACCAATGGTGAATAGTGCAGAAGTATGCGTTTCTTTTTCGTTGAAATCCATCGATCATGAAATACGATAATGTGTCGTTCCAGTGCCAACCAGGCTGAAATAATCGTTCCTCCATTGTACATATCAGTATCGACGAACCACCATAAGAGACAGGTCGATGGATTCGCTGGAACAACACTTGCATGTACGATAAAATTGAGATAGAATGGAACATCAATCAATTGAACACTCAAACCAAGAATGAGTAAAACGAGAAGCACATGGTTCTTCACTGCATAACGTAAGTTTCGATCAAAGAGAATACAGCAGATAATGAAAAGCGCGGCAACAGTAGATGGAACATCAAATAGAAGAAGAATCCAAAAGCGGGCAACACGAGGTAGAGGGATTTCAATGCTGGCATATGATGCGCTTCCTGTGTCGTTTGAAGCTTGGTTGTCGGTCATTACTGAAAATTTCAAAACAATGAAAGAATGACTTTGAACAATTGAATAAAATGAAATCTCTGTCGAATATGGGTCAAAATCGAAAATAACTGATTACAACATTCTGTGGCCAAGATGACGCGCGCTATTACCACATCCGATTTCGCAGAATCATTTGACTTAGAGATTTATGTAGAATAAAATTTGATAAGAGACAGAAGGCGATAATGAGCTACAGCTAGATTCTTCGATTGAGACTAAAATTTCTAATTAGTCATTAAGACAGATAAATTTTTTATTGCTCCTGATCGAAGCAAATTTTGGAAAAGAGTTTTTAGATTTGTTTTTATTATATTTTGAAAACATAAAAAAATCCTACCCTAACACAAAGAAGTGATCAGATAATTGGAATAGACTTATAGCTTGAACCATGAATCTTAAGACGTACAGAAGACAATCAACTGTTAAAAGTAGCATATTTCTCCCAGGAGACGGTATTGGGCCTCTTGATTGAATTATGGCAAAATTTTTTCTAAATTTAAAAACGAATAGTTTTGGCGAGTTAGGCAGTCTCTTAGAATATTGACTGAAGAACAAAAATAGTTTTTACTTGTATTTAAATGACCCAGCGAATGTAGTCAAAAACAGATGTTATCTATTTATAGACAAAGCGTGCAGCTTTAATGTCATATCTAATGAAAGCTGTTTCTTTGAAGGTACGTTTGGCTTCATAGAAATTTCAAAGAAAGTGATTTCACGTATCGAATTTTGCGAAATTTTAATTCAGTGGCATTGAATTATTTGGAATATTCAACAAGTCGGCCCGACAATATCACCTTTGAGTGAAAATTCCAGGGTGCTGAAAGAACCATGCAGTATAATTACTGATTGAATTTCAAATAGAAAATTCTTTATTTCGATTTTTTCTAATGCCTAATAGCCCATTAAAATCGCCTTCAATAACTAGCGATTGTTTAGACTGAGAGAAAGAGAGAGAGAGCAAATCAGATTCTAAATATGGAACTCTAAAAGGAGAAACAAGGCAGTTCTTCGTGGTTGTCATATACACATATTTGGAAGAATTGTCTTTGATTTTGGAATCGAATTTCTTTCTATTCTTCTCATGTCAAAAAAAGCCCTTGAGTTCTAAATATTAATCTTTCAAGTACTACCCTACCTCACTTCGAGCATGATTTTCTAGAGTCTTAATTTTTCATTAACTCGAAGTCAGGAAACCATACCATGATGTAGATTTAGTTGTATGACATAGAAGACGCTTCTGTTTATATGAAGTTAATAGTCACAAGGTTAATATAGTCAACCAGGTAGAAATTATGATACGTTTGTGGAACAAGAATTGTACATAGTTTTGACTGAGTCACATCGATCTCAGATGAAACAATGAAGCAGTTATAGCTATGTTGAACTAACTTAAATGGTTAGTGTCATATCGTAATTCGACAATCAATTCAAAAGTTCTGATTTGTTTGAATGTCTACTTATAAAGGGGATTGTGTTGCTGAAACATACTATACCAACAGAGCCCCATGAATGCACGAGGAAAATAAAGAGTTGAAACTTCGAATACATTACATCGGACTATTTTAGCGCTGTAGCTACAAATCGAGGAATAGAAAATTAGTGACTCTACAATAGAATTTTCTCGACCCAAAGCCTTTGGAGATTGTTTAGAAGAAAATAAAACAGATATAATTGTCTGTTTGAGTAGCTTTCTAGCCATTTTTTGCATCATGTATGGTGTCTCACTATAATTTTTATTAAAAGAGAAAGAAGGAATTTCATCAAAGGCACCAATAACAACAAGCCATAGTTAATAACGATGCCGCATCGTTTTCAATTGCTACCGATAACAACTACTTAACACGTTGAATTATGTACACTCTTCGCACAAACAAAATTGAAACCTGTCGATGTATATACGCAAGCTGAACACTAATACCGAAAACAAATTTCAACAAACAAAGCAAGTATGAAAAACCACGTAAACTAGTGTGTTGTGGTCACAATCATAGTTCCGCATTATGAGATGAAGACGCCGATTTTTTGTGAGTTTTCATTAGTGAAGATAATCACAAAAGTGTATGATGCATGAAAGGACTATGTGGAATGATCGTTTTTCTCAAACTCTGGAATACTAATTGTGAGAAAGATGCTCACTCTTTCTTGCTTTTTTTGCGTTGATAAGTGTTTTGGTCTCTTTTGTACTCTTCTGTATTCAATTCTCTAAAAGGTCTGAATGAGATTCTTCTGTACTTTTTAAAACCTGATTATAGATTTGATAGTTTGATCTGATGCTTGCTATTCAATGAGTATGATATATACAGTACTGAGCATAAAAAACTAGTGAATAAAATATTTCAAAAGAATTTCAAAAGTTAGAAAAAACCTGCAAAAGTAGAATTCTGACTGATATTTTCTGAACTTCTCCTTTATGAATCCTTTGTTATGCTGAAAGATTTTCGTCAACTCTAATGGTGTTCAGAATCTTAGAGATTTTATCCTGATCTTACTTTGTGATTAGTAAACAGTCAAATTTAGCGAAAAAGAAATACACATATTATTTTAATGATAAAAAATTTTCCAGCCACTCAAGTAAACAGTATTGTTCTCAGAAATAGGAACTCGTTGAGGATTAGTGGTTGAGATCAACTGTTGCAACGTATGGATATTTCCTTGATGCAGAATAGATACCCAGGAGATTCTTTGCGAAGATTGGAACCGATCAAGTTCTTATCAGAATCCGATAGGATTGTATAGAATTTATATTAGACAGACATCAGAATCCGATCTGATTCCGGAAAACGGAACGACTCTCGGATTCCATGAGCTGAATACCTATTGGGTTCTGCTGTAGGGTTTTGTCCAAGGGGGAAGCAGCTGATTATTGATTAGATATGATTATCAGTGATTAGGAGTGATTACCTAATCACTCCTAATCAACACTAATCACTGATAATCACTGATAATCATATCTAATCAATAATCAGCTGTTTCCCCCTTGGTTTTGTCGGAATCTGACTTATGCTTTTTACTCACTTCTAGGAATTTCTTCAGGTACTAATTAGTAGCCAATTAATAAATCTCTATTTGCGTTTCTTGGATTTCGATTGGATTCATCCACCTTGGTAATTCAATTCGTTTGGTTTTTACGGAATTCAAAAACTTTCTGCCAAAAGGATATAACAGAACACCATACACTATTGAAAAACGCTGACAAACACTTCCGTAGAAGGCTTATAATGCGTACTTATCAGTCAACAACCAGATTGCTACAGTTTTTCATCAGTTCCAATGACATGGGTTACATCTAAAATTGGATAATTGTGTAAAAAAAGATAAACATACGCTTCACTGCTAATAAGAATAAATTTTGACCCATGGTCAAAAATGGTTTAAAAAAAGGATTGAAATCGACAATATTTCGATTAAAACTTAATTGAAATGAAATAATTACTGATGTAGATTGAAAGAAGATTTTCAAATTCGCCAGAAAAAGAACCTGTTGATTAAAATTCAGTATATGCTATTTTCAACTAAGAAATAATCGATTTTAATAGAATTTTAAAAATGTTTATTGCTGTGCTCATACATATATCAGAAATGAAATTCCGTCACATCTAATAATTTATATATTCGAGTGCCTTTCCTACAGTGTACGCGAAAAATCGTCAGAACTCAGTGAAAATTGTCAGATTTGATGAGATTATCATCGGATTTTTATGCAACAAAATCAACATTATAATTGATTGAAATTTTCTGAATCTAAGATAATTAAATTTTTAATCAAAAATAATCTTTTAAATCAAATCTAATCAAATTTTACTTGATTTTAATCAAAATTATACTTGATTTAATAGATTATTTTTGATTAAAAATTTCATTATCTTAGATTCAGAAAATTTCAATCAATTATAATGTTGATTTTGTTGCATAAAAATCCGATGATAATCTCATCAAATCTGACAATTTTTCACTGGGAATAACTTGTAACTCTTGTTTAAATTCATCAACTGTTGAGAATCTCTTCCGGGTCTGTCCCATGATGTTGTCCTTCCTGTTATACTCTATAGAATGACTGGAAAGTCTGAAGATCTTATATAAACTCTTGGGACGTCAAATGTACTTTCTTTTTTTAAACACATGAATAAAGCAAAGTAAAGATCAAGTGCCTACGCTAATGATCTCTACCTTGTGCAAAATTCTGGGTCATGGTAACCAATGCAATAATGATACTGAGATATACATAAATTAAAAAATAAAGCAGTAAGACTTACAAGGTTTCCTTCCTACCATAAAAAATGTCTCAAAAAACTGTTGGTAAGAAATTCTGTCTATAAAATCCCGTATACATCAATTACAATATCTTGTGTTAGTTAGCTGCAACCTGAAATATGAGAACTACTTAGCCATACATACATTATCAGTCAAGCATATCACCAGCCGAAGCAAAGGACAAGAAAAAAATCCATTGATCCAGGGGCACGTCTCATATAACCCATAGTGAGCAGCAGACATGGAAGACATATTTTATGTCAGTATATTGTCTAGCTACAGAACACAAGGAATCAATTATCAATTCAATCGAATCTTGTATATGAAGATGTGAGACATTTTCATTTTTCCTTACAAGAAATACTTGAACACTTTTAAGATTTTGAACATGATATGGTTACCGAAAATCAGGCAATGTTTAAAAAACATAATATTATATACAGTAGGCACCAGACTATCAATCGGTATCGGCTTTTCTGAAAAATACTCTATTATCATAGTTTAATATTATTCGTGCGCAATTCTTACTTAAGGCCAGTACAAGAAGTGCCTTGTTTTTTTTTTATAAATATCGATTTATTGCAGTACGTCATTAGAAATCAATTAATAATTTGGTATGAAGAATACTGTTGGACGAATCTGTTTTGACTTGATTAGAATACGTAATGTATCTGCAGCTTGGGACTTTTAGTAGTTTTGAGATGTCATGAAACACTTTTTTTTCAGTTTAACATATCTGCTCTTCAGGATAGAGCAATTTCTTTACTGTATCAAAATTGAAATGATTTTTTCTCCTTGTGGGGTTTCTTTTGGTAACGATTCCGATCGAATGGTGTCTACAAGAAATCAATTTCTTCGATGGTCTATAAGATGAAATTGAAGTAACAGTTTTTTCGAGGCTATTGACGTACGTGAGATGATTCAACACTATTCTTACAAAGACAAAACAAAAGAGTTGTCCTAATCACTAATCGAATGTCCTAATGATATCTTGTTCATTAAAATTTGATTTTCATTAAATTTCACTGACTTTTTGTAACACCAAATTAGATATGTAGCTTACCACTACCGTCGAAGCGATGATATATCTTGATTGAACCAACAACTAGAGAGTGTAATTATTTCATATCAAAAGCAGGCTTGTAAAACGGAGGAGAAGAAGAAGATGGAAATAAAAAGGATTATAGAAGAAAAGATCATCAAAAAAGAGGGAAGAAAAGTAAGCGGTAAAGGTGGCAATAATATCGGTGAAATCTCGGCAAATCGTTTTCTTGAAAAGTAAAACAGGCGTAGACAGTTAACAGAAAACGAAAATATATTTCAATAAGTGAATTTGTTGAAAGTCAATAATCTTAAGATGATATGTGTCATATCTTTCATCAATAATTAAAGGACCTTAACAAGTCTTTATTAATAAATATTCTACATAGCAATTCTTTATTTTTCTTCACTTGAAATCTTGATGTTGTTTCACTAATTGTTGAAAAGTAAATGACTTATTTATCTTTATTATTTCTGCTTTATTTTTGCTAACGTACAAATTTTTATTTGCTGTCTTTTTTCTAATACATACTTTTTATTTTTATTGTCCAAATAGATTAAGTTAAAGCCTTAGTGAAACACTTCTGCCAACTACGCATGCAGAATAGTTAATTAGAGAAAAAAGTAATCTTTTTTCATCTGTGATTTGCTGTCTAATCTTAATAAGATGTTTTGCGTCGTGTTTAAATCATGAAATTAATTTCATAAACAAAATATTAGTCTTAAAGGACTAGAATAATAAAATCGAACATTGAAAAAAGTACAGAAGCTCTATTAAGTCTTAAAAATAGATTCAACTTAAAAAAGTAGTTCCGAAATCAAGTAGCTCTTAGAGAAAAACACTGAAAACAAGAGTTTCGAAGAAAGTTGAAGTTCACCGAGAACGCGTTTTCGTATGACAATTCGGTCACAATCTGATTTGACGTTTTGATCTCATGACGCATTAGTTGATGTCTGCTCGGTTTGAGCTCTACTCATCCTTTTCTCCAATGTTCTCTTGCCTATAAAAATGTATTTTCTATATGAAATAGACATAAGTAGAGTGATTGAATAGTGTAGTGAACATCCTACATTGAGGATGGGATAGCGGTAACACTAATCATTCAGTTTCTGAAAAGATCCTAATAAAATAAATATCTCAATAGTAACTGAACAGCCTTCACTATATTTCTTTGCATCATTCACACACCCATCTAATCCTCATCGTATCATACAACAACAGTTGCAATATTAAAAAATTATAGACAAATCACAAAAAATTCCATGTAAGGAACATTCATGCTTTTTGATAATGATATAGCACTATAGTCAACTAGTGTTATCGAGTAAAATAATGTTAAGCATTTAAAAGATACTAATGACACCTTTGAATTCCTTCATGCATTTCATGCTGCAATGGGACAAAAAAATGGCACTCGCTACGACGAAGTTGAATTATTAGAGAATGTTGAAATTACTTGTTGAATCATGTAGAAGTTTATTGGAATCTTTATTTATTATTAGATACAATAGATCATCATCTATCCTTGATGAATAAGCGAAGATGCATATGTAATTCCTCATTCTGATACGATGTTCTCAGAATAACTTTTAATGTTGACCACATCTGAGTGACAAATTTAATAATTACTTATCTCCCCGATCGATTCAATTTTTAATAGACCACATAAACTCAAAAGCGTATGTTGTTCAGTTTTTAAATCAATTTTTTAGTTCTAAGCCTGATTCATTATCAGCTTCCAAGTTTTATGATTTCATCGGAACCCTGGATATAATACGATGGAACTTCAACAGATGCTAAACAACTTCTGCGCCGAGACTATGCTCATTTGATGAGACATGATGCCAATTGAAAAGTCTAGAAATATTTTGTTATCCAGATCTTCACTGTTAGAATAAATTGTTTTTCTTCATGTTACCAAAAAGTGTTTTAAGTGTAATAAACTACAGCTCATTCTCAAATTTTTAGCATACTGCATAGCTTTCGTCCTACCGCTAGCAATTCTTACATGTCCGAATACATTACTCATGTTTTCATTTCTAGAGTCAAAATTGTAAATGGAAATCAAAAGTTAACACTACGCGAGATTTAATTCAATAGGTGAAGGTAGAAAACGATCGAGAGAAAGATCGAAAATTCCCGTAAACAATAAAATTTTCAACAAATCATATACAATAATCTCACTTGTATTAAGTATTGAATTGAATCTCATGTAGTGTTATCTTTCGATTTTCATTAGATCATTCTAAGATGAAAAGGATAGATATTTAAAATTCTTGTATATCACTTACTTTTTGGCGCTATTGAGTCTAACAAGTATGAACACTGACAGCATATTTTCAATTTTTAAGGACTCTTTTTGTGCTGTAAATTGATCTCAATTCTTTAAATTAACCGGACCCAAATTGAATTTTGGACATTTTGTGTAAATTTTGTTTCTGCACAAAATGATAAAATAATTTTCCAAAAATAAGGCTATACTGGTTCAGAAAAATTTATAGCATTGGTTTTTAACTAGTGGATAACGCATTGAAAAACAATCATGGAAGCTATCTTACGGTCAATCGTTCATGGAACTTTCAGTCTTAGAGAAGTTGGAACTTTATTTTGAATACAATGGCAAACGTAGTTCTTTCTTAAAAAGTAAAAGATCTTCAACCATCGTACCTGCCTTAGCCGAAGTGCAGGAATAATGGAAAATTTTCTAAGGAATTTTTTTCTGAAAATCAAATAGTAATTGTCTTAAACGATAGATGTTGAAAATCTGATCATAATCATATGTTGTAACCATGAGATTTATCTTTAAATACAGCTATAAGTAATCTAATTTCATACTACATTCTGTACTAAATGTGTTCCATATATACACCAACAACTGAACCCTACCGTAAAATAATCGATTATCTTAGTGTTACAGAATGTGATTGTGATCAGATTTTCAGTTTCTATCGTCTAAGACAATTAATATTTAATTTTCAGAAAAAAAATTCCTTGGAGAATTTTCCGTTATTCCTGCACTTCGGCTAAGGCAGGTTCGATGGTTGAAGATCTTTTACTTTTTAAGAAAGAACTATCTATGCCATTCTATTTAGAATGAAGTTTCAACTTCTCTAAGACTGAAATTTCCATGAAAGAGTGACCGTCAGATAGACAAGAAAAGACTGATTTTTTATCGAGTGCTGCTTATGCTGCTAGCATCTTCGATGGTCTCATGGATTCTCTCTTAATAAAGTGAATTCATCTAAAAGAAAGGATAGAAAAATATTTTGAATGAATGAATCTTTTGAAAACTTTTCCATCAATCTTTTCTCATGATAATGACCTTGATAAAAATCATACGCTTACATTGTGGACAATAAACTGCCATGACTATGAATTACTATTCTTATTTTATCTTTCACATTTTAGAATAATTAAGTACTAGTAACATACGCTATCTTCTCATGGCGTTAGGTTTCACACAAGCACAAGAGGTTATATCAAACTAAAATTTGTGATCAGAGGTACAGTAGTTTTGTTACGCTGACATAGAAATATATAATTTCTATATGTTTGAAGATGAAAGAGAAAATGAAGACATTTCAAGAAGATGAATACATAGTATTACTCCAGCTCATGTATAAAAGTGGAAATTATTATAATTCAAGTGACTTTCGTCGTTGTACAGCATCCGGGAAAGCAATAAATAAACTCGTTACTATTTCATCAGCAGACTAGAGAATTATTGATCAACATCGTTTCCGTTTGAATGTGAAGCAAGAAACACTAAGCGAAATAATTTAAGTGTCTTTTCTTAGAATAGCATACAGGAAAAGCAATCGATGAAATCATTCTTGCTTACAAAAAGCACTGGAGAATCAACGAATAGCACCGTTCCCGTAAGCATAAGACAATAGAAGCGAATACTTTAATAGCTCAATTCACTTTCTTTCATATGGCTTATAAGAAAAGCAATGCATTAAGTGGTTCATATTCGTCCAAAGACAGGAAACACAATAATTGACATCGTTTGTGTGCAAATGGAGAAATAACAGGGAAAATGCTTCTGCAGAAACACTAAAAGATTCAATAATGTGAAGTAAGTCATACTGATGAGCGATTTTGAAGCATTTCTTCAAAACTGTAGTCAGACAACCACTATCACAAGAAAAGCTGTGAGATTCATGATCGCTTAGAGTAAATAAAAATTTAAGAATGTGTAGAAATTAAGAAATGGAAGGCGTCTAACAGTAACTACTTAAAAAGATGCATCAATTTTGAGCTCTCGTTTTGAAGACATGGAGAAGAACTATAGAATAGAGTGGTTTCAACAAAATTCATTGGTTTAAGATTTTTAACAAGAATAGGATACTTTAGATAGCATTTTATTATAGAAAAATGCATTGAGAGTGTGATTGAAGAGAATTTCAAACTGAGATGTTGTCTATATGTACTTATCATCATGCAGATGTTAATAACATTATGTTCCTGTAGAAATTGACTATATTCGAACAGGAGCTTGTTCAAAGATATTCTGTTTTTCGCATGTAAAATTTGGGAGATTCTATTATAAACTATATGAAAATATACACTTAATGATGTCGCTGACTACGTATGATGAGTTAGTCATTTTATCATGCAATTGATATGAAATTTTAGTTTCCTATAAGGCTTATACATAATATCGTTGCTAGTTTGAAGGAAGACGAAACTCGTAATCAAATAAGTAGGAGTCACAGTTGTTAAACTGAGAGCAGTATCAAAAATTAAGATATTCAGATGCCTTATAAATAAATGACTCAGATCATGTAACAATGCCAACATTTTTGTAGCGATCGATAGTCAAAATTTGAGAATTACATTTCATTTTGAGTGAAATGTTTAGTCAGAAAAATGCATCATATTGAGTTTTCATAAATTCAAAAAAGCATGCGATGCTTCATACAATCGACACAATAGTCGGTTGATTTTCGTCACAAGTATTAATGTATTAATTTGGGGTATTCTTGACACGCTTAAATCTTGACGCATCAGCTTAGCACTGGTATTAGAAAAATGCTAATACCGCGTTCAAATCTTCATCGAAAAAGTACGCTTGTTTGATTGTTTTCTCTTCACGAGTTTCGCTCATCCTTCAAAACAAAACAAAAGATGCAAGTTTGTTGATAGATTGCGCTATAGTAACATGAACCACTGTGATGTGCCCGTGCAATGAAACTATCATTTTCTGGTTTTTTAAATTACTAAATTTCCCCTCAAGCACTTGTAATAATTAATTTCAGAAGTATCTTTAGAATCAATTGTCTATGCAATTTCAAATATTAAAAACAAGGTCCAGTCCTATAATTTTGATCGTATTCATAGTGATCATGACGACTATACTATATAAGAATTATTCATGCCTATGTAGTCGCTTCGATCTAAGGAATGATGGAAATTTGGAAATTAGTAATGATTATTTGTTTATTATCATCATGTCGTTTCATATGCGGAAAAATAGTCGATGACAGTACTACATAAAGAAAGTCGTTAGATCAATAGTTTCTCAACCATACTTCAACTGCGAACTGTTTTTTACTAGAGACAATTATGAGAACGAAAGAGAATTTCGCTCCCTTTTATCGAGTATACCACTATCAAAGCTATCTTTCCATACTCTACTAGATTGTAGAGGTACTCGAATTCTATCCGTTCATGTGTTATTCGAAAGTAAAGAAAGAAACTTGAATGGAAAAAATCCTTACATGTCGATATGGTACTATACTCAACATTGGTAAAAAAAAATAGCGTCAGCATCCGCTTATCAACTCTGGTGTTCTCAGTTGGTAATACTTTTTAAAACAATGTCGAATATATGATTCTTTGTAGAATGGAACCCCATATAAGGTAGCATAAATATCTCTTTGAAGATTTATATTTTTCGTGTACATAAAACTGAAATACTGAAAAATTTGCCAAATTTGACCTTTTGAAAAAAACACAGTATTTCGACTATTTTGACCTTAAACTCGCATTGTAAAGAAATGTCAAATTTGTTGAGTAAATTGCACTCTATCGACTGATATGTGTTTCCAATGTACGGAATAGAAATTGTAAAAGAATGTAAATATATGGTATCACATTGAACTTAGATGAAAACACAATCAGTGCACGATACTTAAGTTCAATGATCTGACGACTTGAGCGTTTCAAAATTATGTCTAATATATGATTCGATGCAGAATTGGTTCGACTAAACTACACTATTTTTTTTCTTTAGATATTCACTTCACTCTTAGACATAGGACCAACATACACAAAAACGGAGAAAATTTGTAGCTTGGAAAGTCACTAGTTTTGAACTTTTCCTACCCACGCAGTCACAAAAACGCCAAAACGGTATTTTGATGCGTTGAAGGAAAAAAAGGCAGAGAAAGAATGCGTTTAAGTCTTTCAGTTCACAGGAAAAATAAGACGACGCGTATAAACGAGTTGATCTCGCCATAACGCATTTTCACGCATCTAATAGATGAATTTTCAGAAATCAATGCATTTTAACAGTAGAGTTAAACTATGGTATAGATGCAGATGAACTGTAACTCAGCTCGTCCACGATTACTGCCCTATTCCTTCCTTTGTCACCCCACTTCAAGAAAATCATAAACGAGGAAGAGCATCGATGTGCTGACACCTGTGAAGTTACCATTTTTGCTGCTGCGTTATATTTCATTTGAATTAAAAATTCTAAAGGTGGAAGCTGATGCTTCTTAAATCTCTAAACTAAATATTTACAAATACATAATAAAAAACTTTTAAAATTATTAATAGATTTTAACTGAAACTGAACGAAAAACACTGATTATTCAATGAAACAATAAAATATCGAACAAATATTTGTTAAGAGTTGTACTCATAGAAATTGTTTTCCTGGAATTTTCGTTTAATATCAGCAATAAATTTTAAGGTATCTAGTAACCCAAGTTAACTGTCTTCTAATCAAAAGGTCCTTTGGTCGAATCTGTACTAGGACACAGAGCAACTCGTTATAATGCGTTCTCAATAATGAAGGAACTCAGGTCGTTCGTTCCAGAGCCCGGATCCAGCTGGAACCCATAGGAAACGGGATATTTTCCGGCTTCTTCCTGCCGTTTCCGGCGTATTTCAGGTCGGAAGCGGCCAGAAAAATCACCGAAACATGGAAGCAGTATTCCTGCCGGAATAATCCGTACCCGGAACCTGGATATTCAGGTGACTTCAGAAAACCGGAAATTACAAGGAAATACTTCGGATCAACCAGGAACGTATCGGAACTATGGCAAGTTCCGCCAGGATCCAACGGGAAAATATGATACTCCGATAAAGAAGCAATGGAAAAAAGTCGGAATCGACCATCTTCCGACCAGATTATTTCTGCTTCGGAAATCAGGTCTCCGCTAGAAAAAAAATCACGTCGCATATTAAATTCTCATTTATATCGTTCCTAGATACTCAAATCAGCATTTTACAAAAAAGACCTTGAAAGGTCTTTTTTGGGATTTTTTTCTAAATCCATCATTTTAAGGGCAATGTCGATGATATGGATAGTTCACCATACTTTAATGGGTTCGCGTCAAAATTTTAGATGAGTTACTTAGAGTGTTATTGTTTTCAGTGGATTTGTGTGCGTTCCAAATTTCTTTAATAAAAATTTGAAATGATAGGTCATTTAGAAACTTTAGAAGCGTCACTTACTTTGATTGAAGACTCAGGAAAGTCTCAAAACACTAGTGTTTAACATGTGTGCTGTTCTTATACATAGCGTTTTCGGTTTGCCAAAGTCTAAAAATCTGATTTTCAGGTCTTCGAACTGAAAATTCCCGTTTTTGCGACAAAAACAATTTAGAAGAGAAATGCAAAGTGTTTTACTTGAATGTTACTTGTTCTCAGGGTATCTTCTGGTGCTGTTTCAGGCTTTTTAAAAAAGAAGCAAAAGCTGGCTTCGAAATACGGAGAGCTTTGCTTTGTAAGTCTGAGTATGTACCGCTGTTTGGGAAACCACCTGATGAGTTTTCGTGAGCTTTTCGGAAACGGTCAGATATGAGCCGTGTTCTCTCCGGATGGGAAAATTGCTTTTTCCGTTATCGGTATCCGGTCCGGAAACGGTCGGATTTGGACCGTATATGGTCCAGGCTTGATAACGGTGTTTTCCGTCGACGTATCCCGTGTAGGAAACGGGAACCGCATCCGTGGATACGCTCCGGTGCCCAGAATTGGTGGGAAGTAAGCTGGAACCGGGAGCCGGAAGTGATTTCGGAAACCAGCTTCCGGAAATCGTGGGAATAACACTGGATCCGGCTGGTTCCCGCTGTACGTCTTCGACTTGGGAAATACAAAATTAATACGTCTCGACGAATTGTTTTTTTCGCTAAACACTTTTTAACGCTCAGAAATCAGAAACCCATTTAAACTGTTTAATTTCACGTCTCTCACTGCTAGAGGATGCGTCAATTTATAACGTGTAAATCGCGAAAATTCGGACATTTTTGACTGTTTGGAACGAGTTGAACGAGAAAAATAAAAGGCATTGTTTTAAAGCGTTTATTCGGAATTTTAACTGCCAGGGGTATTCTTTATTTTGATGATAGGAAAATATCGTATACACAGATTTTTAGAGCACGCCAAGTTCTATCGAATGCCATACAACTTAACGTGGATAATGAACGATTTTCGAAGCGGAAAAATCAGAAGAAAGGGTGGGCTATTCATTTGAAAATTTCAGCGAAAAAGCTAACTTAAAACAGCTTAAAATGTCCACTTTTCATGGCTTTTCAGCGCCCATCTTTGAGCGATTAAAAGAGCTTAAAGTAAAATCTCTCTGCTCTTTACAGTGCTGAAATTTATTATTGAAAAAAAATAATTAAATCACTACTCTAACATCCTCGTAATGGTAACTAAATTCAAAGCTTCCTTTTAAGTCATCTTACTGCAAATTTATTCAATTATTAAATTTTCGATTGTGTAAATTGCATACAGAGTTGTGCCAGAGATTAGATTCGATCATCGGATCTTGAAACTAGAAGGGGGCGTTATAAATCACTTTGCTAAATTACCATGCAAACGTATCGATGATACGACATTATTTCAATTATGTTAAACTAGCAGTAAGAGCACAAGCAAATAGTTCCTATTTTACTCTTTGTTTCTAGTGACTTTTCAGAAGTGTTACATTTCTTTTTAGCTAGGGCTTTTTTCGTTCAGAAAAACTACTTAAGAAATCTTTAGAGAAATAAAGATAACGAATAAATCGTTTCTAGGTATTGCCCATGTAAAGATAAAAAAGCATTTAATGAATTGATTTTCAAAATTAACGAAAAAACGTCCGATAATCGAAAATTAACGAAGTTTCATTAATTTACGTGAACGCGTTAGAATTTGTTGAATTTTCCCCGAAATTTAATGCATTATTAACATTTTAACAGTTCCTAACGCATTAAATATCATGAAAAATCATACCTGTTTTCACGCGTGAAATAATGTAACGCGTTTTCTTGACTGTTTAGTTTTTAAACGAACTATTTCGTATTTCATTTCGTTAAATTAAAATTTTTTCATGTGTAAGCTAATTAGAGATTTTATTCAGTGACTTAAATGAACTTGCAAGTTCAAGTTGCTAAGTATCCGTTATGAATTATGCAGTGAAATAATCTAAGTGTTTATGAATCTTTTATGTAAATGATAGCAGCAGCCGTATCGGTTAGTGAGGGAATGCGTAGGCCTGCTCCAAGGGGGAAAAGGGTGATTTTTTTAATTCAAATCCAAAAATCGGAAAAATCAGACTTCAACGATTTCCCTTTGATCTAGTCCCTTTAAAAAATTGAAACCTCTCAGACATTTTGTGGGTTAGACAAGAATTCGATCGATGTCAAAAATGCTTATTTTCAGAAGAAAATGCCATCGAAGTCAAAAATACTCCGAACTGCATATCACATAATCAAATCATACGCAATAATTCTAACAAATCAATAATAACCTTGTCACACGCATATGGAGTATTCCTGGATTCATTTCTCGCGAAACAAAAGTGCTGCTACAGAAGTCAGCGTACACATACAAATTGCAAGCGGAAAAATGAGAACGCATAGCAATTATGTTGAGTTCAATTAGAAAAATGGTCAGAATAAGTGGTGGAAGCATTTTTCGAATTACAAATATTCTTCAAAGAAAGTCTAATTTTATAGATGGATGTTCATATATTTTATAGATAGATATATAGATATACTTATATATTAGTGTATATATATATCTGTATTGATTGTAGTTAAGTATAGGTATGTATCGTAGGAGAACAGAAAAGAAAGAGAATGCCTTCTTAACCTTGACTGCATTTGTCTGCTTGAAATAAGCATTTTTCTCATCGATCATTTTCTTGTCCTCTGTTGACAATCCTGGTTAATAATCACTTTGACCAAGTCAAGCGCTCAATGAATATGGAAAATGACTACATATAAGCATGGCGAATATTGCAACATCTATTATGGGAAAGGAAAATGTACTAACTTATTATTAATTTGATGATAAGGCGAATGTAGTTATCCTACGGAAAATCTAGTACTGTGAAAGACACGAAAGAAAAATTCTTCGTTCATGTGATGTGTCAACAGTGCAGTGATCAGCTAAATGGAGTGAAATGAACGATATTATAGTAAAATAAACAACTAAGTTTCAAAAATTTTTTCCTTTAATTCTTAAGAGACAGCTTTAGCGAGCCAGTAGAGATTGAACATTTTTATGAAATTTAAGTGCTGAAAGGCGAATTTTTAGGCTAACTTTTTCGTTGAAAATTTCACATGGGTTCTAGGTTCGCTATCTCTACTTCATTCGCTATAGCGTACGTATATTGATTAGTGCTGAGTGTTCTTCTTGACTGTTTTCAATCATCTATAGATGGTCAATAATTGTAAGTGATCAATATTTCTGACGTTTCATTTTTTTATCAGAAAAGTCTAGATAATTAACTACAGTTTACATTCAAGAAGCCGACAGCGCTTTTAAGCAAGTAGACTGATAAGCGCTGAAAAGTGCTTCGAACACTATTTTCTAAGTTGAATTAAGCGACTTTCCGCAGAAATCTGCTTTTAGAAGTTTACTATATGCATGATTAAGCACTTTTCAGTAGGGGTGTCACTTTATATTTATTGATCTTTATATTAAAGAGTAAATATAAATAAAATCTTTATATTTGAAAAATAAAGATAAATAAAATCTTTATATTTATAAAATAAAGATTAAAGAATTTTGAAAATCTTTATTCTTTATAAAATACAGATAAATGTAATCTTTATACTTAAAAAATAAAGATAAATAAATTCTTTATATTTGTAAAATAAAGATAAAGAAAGTCTTAATTTTTGAAAAATAAAGAAAAAATAAAGATAAATGTATGAATTTCTTATTAGCGC
>OENT01000259.1:0-12010 GCA_900239685.1 Rotaria macrura | reverse complement strand
CATAAAAATTAATTAGTGATGGTGAAATTCAGTAGTTTTTGAAGATTTTGTATCAAATATCACAAATCAATACATTTGGTCCCTGGTGAAAACAAACAAATATAATTTTTTCCCTGTACGATTTTTAATTATTTTTTAGATTTTGAAATGCTCTATCGAATTTTACATAGAACGATATTTTTAAGTATAGGCATCATCGTCAAAAAATGACTGAAAGCCATTGACGCATAAAAAAAACAGTCAAAATCAAAGTATTCACTATTAATTGATATGAACGTATTCTTCTTCCAAGTCGGTTCACAATGTGTCAGATAGAAAAAACAATTCTTTATCGATTCATACATAAAAAGTTACGTTTCACTTTTACTTAATGCCAGGAACCAATCAAAAACTAGATACACTCAGGGGTGAATTTTCAGCTAAAACATTAGTATTACATTGACGATAATTCCTGGTAGGTATATGCAAATAGCGTCAAATTTTGAGGGTGTATGTAAATAAATGTACTCTATCAAATGAACATATTGAACCATGAAAGTAAGAGGCGGGACTCCCCCTTTAATCAGGGAACTCGGTTACACGATGAAGACATATTGTTTCAACAAAATGTGTTATAAAATATAGTAATAAATTAACTATTAGTTTTTGTTAACATTCTCATTCTGTACATTCGATTTTGGAATCAACAAAATGTATGTAATGGATACATATCCTCTGGTTAACATATGCAGTTGTTATAGCACGAATTAATTTTTGTCTCGCTATTAAGAAATTCATACATTTATCTTTATTTTTTCTTTATTTTTCAAAAATAAAGACTTTCTTTATCTTTATTTTATAAATATAAAGATTTTATTTATCTTTATTTTTTAAATATAAAGATTACATTTATCTTTATTTTGTAAAGAATAAAGATCACATTTATATTTATAAAATAAAGTAAAGATAAAGTAACACCCCTACTTTTCAGCGACTTAAATATGATTTAAAGCTACTCTCAGCTGCTTAAAAACAGCTTATAATGGAAAATAGTTTCACATGGGCAATCCTTTGCACTTTTTTTCACAGTTTTTGATGGTATCTCCTATGCATCTACTCTAGCGGGCCACAGGTAAGTATTTAAACAATAATATTTTGGATTCATCTATGGTAGACAAGGGCTAAAATTTCTATGGAGTCAAACTCAAAATTGGTTGATCTGCATGTTTTCCACATGTACGGTTTTTTTGGATTCAACGTCTCTTAACAGCGAGTTGGAAATGACATATTAGTATGAATTCAACAAGACCGCTTAAAAATCTATTTGGTCGGTGCAATCGTCACAGGCCATTCTGGATTCTATGGATACTTATTCTCATCCTTTTCGTAGTGAGATACTATGGTAAGTATGATGCTAAATGTCAATAAATGGCTAACTTATTGATCCGTTTAAATCATTCTCTGATATCCATATAGGCTTTCAATTACACTTTGGGGTACTATTTGCGTATCAGTTTCCGCAAGCGTTGCAGAAAATTCACAGATGGTTATATCATGAAGATAATTTTATTGCTCACAGGATGCTATCAGAAGCAAGCAAATTGATTCACAATCGCAATTTTTCCCCCAGTACCATTTATCACTCACACGCATTTACTTTTGACTTCTACTCGATACAAGATCTTCAAAGACAACAGCCTGGAAGCCAATGGCGTACTTGGCCACTACCATATGAGCGCGAGGCACTTAAAGAGAAAGCATGGATGCCAAGGGATATTAATACCAGTTATGAGATCTCAGAGTCACCGAAGACAAGATCGACTTTACCCTTTATCGACGTTATTTATGTCATGACTGATGCTAGCCTGATTGACCGCCATGAAAGTCTAAGACGGGTATTGAAAAATCATGGCATTCCTGAAGAATCTATAAAGTGGCGTCTCAAATGGAACCGAACAACTTGTACAGCAAATTATAGTCGTTCCTACGTTTACGAGCGTCTGAATCTGGAAGCCAAGCCACTAGGTAATGTTCTACTTCAATAATACTCCATAAAAGTTACCTTATTGCATCAGTATTCCAACATCAATTCCATTCCTACAACCCACAGTAGTTTAATTAGATGGAGCAGAATAAATTGCGGTGTTAGTATTTTCAAATTTTGTTTCTTCATTGTTCAATTGATTTTAAAACGTTTTTCATCAAAAGGTAACGCTCGAAATTTTGCAAAAAACAGCATATTCGATTTAACGAATATAGCCTCCTCCGTTTTTTATATTAAGCATAATCTTACAGTCAAATCACGAGCAGAATTGAAAACTCTTTCTTTTTCACTTTTTTTAATGAAGTGTTTTACTTCATCTTTTAATAATTGCTTTTGCTGTTACATGTTCGCAATTCATTGCGTCAGTTGGTTCGATCTAGAGGTGCAAAGAGTCTAGAAAAGATTTGAGTTTGAGGTCAGAGGCTCTGTGACTCGGTTCGGATTTGGATTTAAATGCTGTAGTTTTAATTTGGTCTCAAAATGACTAAAATATGCAAGATTTGTTTAGATAAAGTGCTATGAAGAACTGAATACCCAATTAGATGTAAAGCATGCCACAAAATGATTTAAGAATTTGAATCTACATCAACGATCATATCTATAGAACTCGATTTAAACGTTAGAAACATTTTATAAGCATGATGTATAAGTAGTGAAGTATATCATTGTTGTTGATAGTTTATCTTACCAAATCTGTCATATATAGTCATTTTAAGACTAATTAGGGGCTCAAATCCAAGGCCTAAGCCAAATATAAATATGCAAATCCGAATCCAAATGGAATCCAACTATAACTGTAAATCCAAGCCTAAAACATAAACCTGACAGCTTCAGGTAAATTGCACCCTTATTTCAATCCCTAAGCTATAACCTTAAGATGATAAATCAGAAAAAAAAGTGAATTTTTTGACGAACGTGTCTTCGGAATAAATACATGACAACGGCCAAAACATCACTTTAGACTCAGATGATGCAAGTAAGATCTTATATTATCCTATTAGTATATTCAATTTTTTCCTAACATTTTTTCGCCGAATTCTTAAGCTTTTGGAAGAACATCCATGATGTACCTCACTCCCCATTGTAGTCAAAAACACGTTTAAACGTGTTAAATACTTTAAACGCTATAATAACGCGTTTAAAAGCTTTACGCGTCGTTAAATGTCTGCCTGAGTTGTGGACTTTAACTTTTTGGTCCTATGCATGTCTAGTGATGAAACAACATTACTAAACAATAGAAAAAGCCAAGACGAAAAAATAAGCCGCAATGCATTAATTTGGATCCAATGATGACGATAGCTGTTGGTACGGTTACCGATCCTTGTCAATTTTCATCGGTTTTTTTTACGAAATAAACACTCTTTTTTAGAAAAAAACGACATTTTGTAAATTTTCATCGATAGTAATCGGAGTCGCAGAATTTTAATTCAAAGTCAGTTTCACGAGTTGTTAAATTCAATTAATGTGTTAGGGAACAGTTACTGCACCCAAGTTTACTGAAATATTAAGTGGATAATTCTGTAAAACTGAACTGATTGCTGATTCGAATGACCCACGCACGATTTTTCGATCGAACTTTATAGAAAAATCGTTATTTTCTAAAAACATCGTTCCCAGTTTTTGTACAGTAGAGGAAGGCAGGGGGTTTGAGTGCTAAGGTTACTAATTTTGACCGATGAAGTAGTGACGGTTTACCGGTGAATGATCCTCGCTATTGCATCCCTATTTTTGAAAATAAACAGGAAGCTTCATAGGAATCCCACTAAAAGTCCTGCTGATGAAACAAGTCTTCTTTCAGATAGTCGACAACAGCGCCAATGTGCCTTGGCTATGAAGCATGTGGACGTATGGTACGAGATGTCCGACCAGAATATTTCATTCGCACTCATTCTTGAGGACGATGCTATTTTCGTACCTTTCTTCCGTGAAAAGCTTTCCAGACTTGTGTACACAGCTATTCGCACTGGCGCTTTGAAAATAAATTCCTTGTGTGCTCAACCTCAAGGAAGCATGTCCAACACGGAATGGATGAATCAAGATCCAATGATTGTTATAGGCAGCTGTTTCAACTTTCAGGATGTTGCCTTTAACAAGAAATCTCCAAATGCTACACCTATGCTATCGACACATAAGTTTGATTCTACTCGCTGCACTCACGCTTATATGTTGACAAGTTGCTCAGCAAAAGCACTAGTCAAACAGATCAAAGCGAAGAAAAACAAGTTTTGGCCATCAGATTTCATGCTCAACTATCTCGTTGCTACATCGCCTACTCTTCAAGCCTTCTGGGTGGATCCTGCACTAGCATATCAAGGAAATCAAGTGGTGGACCTAGATCACCTCAGCACGTTCGTAAATCAAACGTATAAAAGATAAAACACTATGTAGCAGCAGATTAGTCTTACTTTTAAAACGTAGCTGTGTATTGAACAGTGATTGTAGAAGTCCACTAAGATTAGTGCCTTCAGACAGAGATCTTGTTTTTAGCGTGTTGATTTCGCACTTTATGTGTGTTGTGTTGTTGGTGGGGTGTCGGTGATGCTGATGTTGGAATAAGTAATGGAAAGTCGAATCCCTAATCACATGCACACGTTATTTAACTGTTTTTCGATTGATAAAAACTCACATCGCTGCTTCTTGTACTCAGGTTCTATAAGAATCTTTCAAGAATCATTGGGCTTGGTAAGTTGGCCTCTAATATCTTGAACATATCTCGAAAGAAGCGTAACTGTCATGTTTTAAGTCTCGAAGTGACCGATTGCAAATGAGAGTGTGAACGTGAATGTAGATGTGAATATATCTAAAACAAATGCTTATGCTTGCCACTCTGGACAAAAATCCACACGAACAGATGATCGTCAACAACCACAGAAACACTTACACACCATTGTCTTCTTGAACTCGAACGAATATTAGATCACGAAGATTTGAAGCATGATATTCTTGTTGGATGTCACTTTACACCAAGTAAGTCGAAAACAAATACATCGAAGAATCAGAAAAAGTCTAGCACCAATCTGTTAGCTGCCAAAATGAACGAAGTAGATATTGTCGAAGGTAATGTTAAATAAGCTGCGAGATTCAAGGTGATTTCGTTTCTGTTGGTTTCTATTAGTTGCATCGGATGACGTGCAATGCAAGACAATCTCCAGGGGTGCTCCTTTATGTGATCTCAAAGAAATCGAATCAAAATGTTCTGACAAAATCAAGCTCACATAAATATTAGTTTCAATCGAAAAATAAAATATTCTGGGAAATTTCTTTTATTGCCTCAGCACGTTTTTCTCTCCATCATTTTTGTGATTACCTTCAACATTCTTAATGACACAATATGTTAAAAAGATATCGCTGATTTCTAAATCTATGAATATCGTGCTCTGAAAAGAGCTTCTCATCGATCATATGAAATTTCTTTTAATGAGCAATGCTTTGCTCTTGATTTATACCCGTATTACTCACACGTTTAGTATACTGAACCAAATCTGAATATACTATGAAAAGGCTTGTCAATGTAACTACTGTGATCTGCAACGTGGAACTCACATTTTTTCTTCAGTCTTCTCCTACTACTAGAAGGTATTGAAAGCAGTGGTTGCGGAGCCATTGAGACCGGTGAGGCTTGAGCCTCACCTAGTTTTTATCGGTAGAGGCTCAGCCTGACTTGATTTCGGAGCGGATATCGTTATTTTTTATTCAAAGGATGTGGTATATTAAGCAACTGACACACTCAGATACATATGCTCACATATATCTATGTTCCCGAGTCGACATTCTTGTCTCTATTCTTTCCAGATTCTTTTTTGCCAAGTAATCTGTCAAGATTATCTTTAGTCTTGAAGTTAAGTCAAGACTCTTTCTATCAATGAAAGAAAAGCAGAAAGATTCTTAAAAGAATTCCAAGAGGAATACCATTCTGTTGTTTTTTACGCTGTACATAAATTGCTAATACTCATTTTATCGTGCACTCGTTCACACAAAGCTAAAGCGTTAACATGGTGAAATGAATAATAACTACTGAAATGCACGCGGCTCCTATATGTTATAAATTAAGGATAAGTATATGTTAATATTTTATGATGAAATTTATTAGTTTATTTAGCTTTTTCTATGACTCTTAGTGAGGAACATGACGAAAACGATTCGTAGTAGTGAGCAGTTGCTGAATATTTCAATACATTTTTTTTCTTTTCTCGAAACACTGCCATTTCTCAATTAAAATTGTCAGCTTCATACATGCCTTTGTTCACATTTTTTATCTTGTCGTTACTTGTATCATTCTAAATTTTTTAACATTGGTCTAAGGTATTGAAATAAAATGTGCCATTGTAGCACTATTTTTTTAGCTATATTTTATATCGTGAGAACTATTTACTGTACTGATAATAACGTTGATGACGATAAATCGTATTATAGTGCACGCACTAATTAAAAAAAATGCAGGAATCTGATCAGACTACCCAAGAAAAAACGCAGACTATAATAAACAGAGTCAGACCTTAGACTTCAACAAGTGCAAGATTCTTTGCAGATTAGAGATTACTTGCCTCGTCATCGAAGATATAGAAAAAAAATCTTCACAGATTTCTCAGCAAAACGAGAATCTGGAAAGAATAGAGACAAGAATATTGACTTGTTGATATACATATATCCTATACATAGCTTATTTTCCTTTAATTTTCTTCACTTGGATCTTTCTCTTCTCTTCGTGTTGTTTAGATATTTTCCTTCTTTTTCACTTCTTCTTCCCGACGTGGTTAGTTTTTTCCTAGTTCGTTTATGTACGCAATGAAAAAGAGGAAACAAAAAAGGTCAACAGAGTACTCTAAATCGACAGCTAATTTATCAACGTCGATCAAGGATGAAGATAGTGAAGAAATTCCAGATGAAGATGCATCACTTATCGTTGTCAATGATGAGTCAGAATAAAAGTTATCAAAGTGGGAATTAGCCTGTTGCGCGTCATCAACAGTGTACATATCAGCGACCGGATTCGAATCCCAATCAACATCGATGAAAGGGAAATTGTTTTCTCAAGCTTCATGGTTCAAAAATATCCCCTAGCTTAATTCATGTAAAAATATGATGAGCCTCACCTAGCTTGATGATGATCCGCCACCCCTGATCGAAAGTGTGAAATTTAGAATTAGCTTTTGTCTTTTTCTGATGGATACCTTATTTTTCGCTTCAATTCTTGGTATTCGCTCATGCCTTTTTAGTTTTATAATTATAAATATTGAATTAGATGGAAAAACATACTTTTAAATGCATCCAATTTCTATTCCCGACTAGTAAGGTCTGCATAATAAAATGAGAGGGGAACAGTTGGGCAGAAAACTACCTACCTTAAAACTTAAACTCACTGTTATCCTTGAAAATATATGAGAGTTTCGTACACATAGTTGCTCTTTTGAGCGGAGCTGATTATTTATCAATTTCTGATGAATTTTTATCGTACTAATAATAAGCTGCCATAAACTGTCTCACAATGGAAAATGACAAGTTTTTTGAAATATGCCATTGAATGATAATTTTTGACACTCAACAACAGTGTTAGTTATGGAATTCCATTTGATGATGACGCCCACAAAGGTGCCGAAGGAATTAAACAGCATTACATGAAGATTAGTAGAAAAAATGGAATATCAAGAATACTTATCCTAATTATGTTATGAGATTTCTTCAGCATCGTCCACACAACTTTGATTATTGATATCTGCATTGTTTAACAATTTATGCGTTTTTCTATAGAATCCAAATCTTATTGAAAAATGTCTCGCTTTCTATGAGTACTACGAGCCGTTGTCATGATAAGATCAATAGATATTCAACAGAAGTATTCTTGGTTTGCTAGAAATTCAAGTGAGCTCATGAAAATGTTCATAGCACTTTGATGATTGATTTATTTTTACTATGATAAATAGTGCAAATATCAAGAGAAGGCAATTTTAAATGTGTTACTATTCTAGTGCTAAATGAGTTCTATCGCGAGAAACATTCATATAGAAATGAACACTATTAGCAGTTTCAAAAAAATCGATAGCTGCAATACACTGAGTATTTTCCGAACATATAAATCTTAAAGCACTACTATATGACTGCGAGTCTTCTTTTATCCTACGTCTATTCCTTTCACGGATCACATCCCACTTGGTATTGTATACCCATGTCGCCTCTTTTTTGCAACTGCACCGCAGTTACGCGCAGAGCCAATTTTACACCGCAGTTATGCGTAACTACGTCGCAATCATCGTAGTGAAGGTCTCTATAAGAAACTACGCTTACTGCGGCGCAGACCAACTTAACTGCGTCGGAGAATTCGCATCGTACGATTGGTTGTAAACGTAACTGACCAATTATAAATGATTATTCCTTATTTATAATTGGTCACACTCGAGCACTAATACTTAGTCACAGAAAACCAGTATGAAACAGCAGTGCTCGTCACATTTTCGTTCATAAATCATTTTACTTTAAACAGTAGAATACATATTTAATTTTTTTAATCTTTTACGATTTAAATCGTTTTCGTTTTTCAATTCTTGAAACTTTTTCTCTTTTTTATCAAATTATTTAAAAACTTTTAAGAGGTTAATTTTTTGATTTTTCTAGATATTTCTTTTCCTTAATTTTTGAAATTTAAAATTTTTTTTTAAGTTTTACTTTTATAAATTATTATTTTAATTATATTGACTCATGGGCAAAATTCATTATTAGTAAATATTTTTTTACAGCAGCAATTAATTATTTAAAAGACAAAGCTTATTTAATTTTTCGTCATTTTAACGACGTTTCGATATTTTTATTATCATTTTCAAGTAAAAAGGTAGAGAGAGGAAATGTATACAAAATTAATAGAATAACTACGTGAGCTTTTAATAACGATAGAACTTGACAATAGGATGTAACGTGCAATAATAGTGATAGAATGAGAGGATATGTAAATCCAAGACAAGATCAAATAAAGACAATACGATTGTGTATATAAATAAAACTACATAGTATAGATAAATGAAAAGTAATCAATAGTGAACGCACATATACAAACAGAAGTGAAATTGACGACAATTTTAGTTCAGATATGAAAGTTAAATTTCAGATGAATTCAAATAAATTAAAGTATAAGAGAAATTAGTACATATACGATTACGAATTAAATTGTTATGAATGATGCTTATAAGAGATATGAAACAGAGAAATTATATTTCAAAGTGAAGTAATGTTTTTATGAAGATTTCTTTCTGATAGTTCTGTTTACTATACGTTTACGTGTACAACCTTCTGGAAACACAATCAAAGGAGCTGATCTCGTTGTGTTATTCAAGTTAGGTAGTTTTTCAGCAATAGCCAAGGAGTTTTTTATTAGCAGCCTATATGGATGTTTATCTCTGTGTCTAGTACAGTCCAATTGTGCCAGTCTATGTTATGCTTGCTTGATATGATATGGCATTTTACAGCCGATGTTACTTTTGAAGTAGTAACAGTCTTATCGTCATCACTATCGTCCGATTCAACATATTTGATCTGTAACTTTTGATTTACAGCTATTCTAGCAGATCGTCTGAGCACCACAGTTTCTTCTTCTATTTCATCAGATGACGGTGCACCATGTTCTTTTAGGCGTCGACAAGCCTGTCTACACGTCTTTCCTATATACGTAGCTGAACAATCTGTGCAATTTAATTCGTATACAACATTCAATTCAAAGTGTTTTGGTATTGTATCCTTGTTTTTAAAGAAATTTCGTACTGCTGGAGGTGGTTTAGGAAGCGCTACTAGCTCCTCTATTGGTTTCAATTTATTAGGTATCTTTTTTATCTCTTTCGAATACTGTTGTGTTGCTCTTCCAACGAAGGGAATATTGATTATTAACCTGTCGATGGATTTTTCGATTTAGTAGACAAATGTCGACAACAAAACGTCGACAAAAAAAATGTCGACAGATAAAATGTCGACAGATAAAATGTCGACAGATAAAATGTCGACAGGTAAAATGACGACGTGTAAAAGAATGTCGAAAATTCTATCATGATAAAGGAAACTCTCGTAGCATATGCTGTCATCTATTTTTTTTTCTGTTTGTGCATTTTCTTTATGCGTGTTGGTCTGGACATAACTAAATACGAATTTAAACAATAGTTAATTCATGGCAATTCTGGCAAGTTAAAAAAGGTGTCAAAGAAAACATGCACCATGCAGGATAAGCTTAAAGAACTTCGAAGGAGATATGAGGAACAAACGATTAAACTGAATGAATATCAAAACGACTTATCAAAGCTTATTGCCACAAAATGAAAATTATACGAATGTGTTGGTACATGCCTTATGCCTCGAATCTATGACTCTAGCTCTTCGTTGTCACGCATACGCATTTTTATTTTATTTTTCATTGATATGTATTCGAATTTTACCTAATAAACCAAAAACTTAATTTATTTATGCTCCATTTTTATTTTTTCATCATCAGTTTCTTTTCTTTGTATTTCATGATGTCAACGTTTTACATTGTCGATATCAAGTGTGTCGACGTTTTACATTGTTGACATTATTTTTCTGTCGACATTTTTTTGTCGACATTTTTTTGTCGACATTTTTTTGTCGACATTTTTTTGTCGACATTTTTTTGTCGACTTTTTACCGTCGGCGTTTGGCTACTTTCCCGAATTTTCTTTACCATCGTTAAGTGCTTCATTATATTGATTTCGATCATTGTTTGTTGCTAGTTTTTGTTGCTTATCAAGGTATCTATTCAATGTGTGTCTTGTCTGGCAGTCTACGAAGTTTGTTGAACAGCCGTTTTTTTTCGTGATATAGCGTATGAAGTCGAATTCTTTATGCATCAGCGTGTATGATGAGCTGATTCTTATCTCTCGATAAACCATAGAACTAACTGCTGAGATCTTATATCTTTTGGGAACAAATGAAGTCCACTTTGTAAGCAGTCCTGTATACGTTGGTTTTCTATAGACTGATGTTTCGAAAGATCTGACTTCACGGCGAACGAGTACATGAAGGAAAGGAAGTTCATTGTTTTCTTCTGTGACTGACGTGAATTGTATGTCAGGATGAAAACTGTTAAACACATTAATGATGTAATTTATGTTTGCCTTTCTATCAACAATAACGAAAGTATCGTCAACATATCGTTTATACCATAGTACTCCTGATTTCTCTAGTTGTTTCATTAGCTTCTTTTCCATATGTATCATGAAAATGTCTGCCAGTAGAGGAGCTACGGGTGAGCCCATGGCTACCCCATTGTGTTGTCGGTAATATTTATTGTCAAATATGAAATGTGTATCTGAAGTAGCTGCTACCAGCAATTTATTCATATCAGCTGGATTACAACATTGTGAGCACCAATTTGCCCTTTTCTTTTTCGACTTACGACAATTATGTCCTGGTCCGTATAACTTATCGAGAATCAAATCAATCGTGAAAGATAACGGAACCTTCGTAAATAGGCTAGTGACATCGAAGGAAACCATGGTATGTTTCGCCATTTTTGGTTTCAATGTTTTTATCGACTCAATGAACTGAAATGTATCTTTCAGTCTATATCTGCTCTCTCGAAGTGGTTTTAATTTTGCAGCAAGAACTTTTCCAAGGCGATAGTTATGTCTACCAATAGTGGACATGACAAGTCTTAATGGTAAGCCTGTCTTATGAATCTTGGGCAAACCATACATACGTGTGCATTGAGAATCACATGGCCTAGCACCCTTGCACTCGTTTTGTGATAGAAAACCTTGATCTGCCAGTTTTAGTAGTAGATTTAAAAGTTGATTCTCCTTCTCAATTGTTGGATCGTCTTCAGGTAGTTCAAATGTTGATCTATCACTCAAAATTTCAACCATCTTATCAACATACTCTTTACGATCGAGAATCACCACACTTTTACCTTTATCAGGTCTCGTAATTTGAATCAAATATTGTATACGAATTAAATTGCACAGATTGTTCAGCTACGTATATAGGAAAGACGTGTAG
>OENT01000258.1:91682-149419 GCA_900239685.1 Rotaria macrura | reverse complement strand
AGCATCGGTTTTTTTTTGGTTTCGTGTATGCCTGGCCTGTAGGCCAGGCTCAATCATACCAGGCCAGGCTCCAGGCAGGTCAGGCTCAATCGTAGCAGGCCAGGCACCAGGCCAGGCAGGACCGGGAAAAAGTGGCCTGTTGGCAGCTCTGGTGTGCATCATTACGAAGATTTTGAGTGTAATTAAGTTATTAAGAAGAGCTTATGAGACGATAATGTAGAATAGAGAGACAAAGTTGTACATTTGACTTATAATTGGATCATCTAATGGATTTTATATGAAAGGAATAATCATAAGAAACACATTAATTTAAACTCAAGCTGCAGCATTCGTAGTAATTTTTAAGTATATTTACGATCAATTGAGACGATTTTAACTCGAAGGTATTTTTCTAATGCCACTGATTCATTTGTTAGCGGTTAGTTTATGGAGAATGTCTTATATGGTTGAATTAAATATATACTTGGTACACAATTCAACTCATAAGTTTCTTGATATACGTGTCCGTCAATTTAGAGATTGTGGGCGTGGTTTCAGTGAGTCTCTTCATCCAAAATAATAGTCACATCAGCACACCCACCGTGCAAATCTGGGTGGAAGGACAGATGGTGGAATAATAAAATTTTTCTATTGTCGTTTTATATGAATGGTTTCAAAATAACTACTGACTATGGATTCTGAATAAGACAGAAAAAAAGTTGTCATTGAATTCCAATTTTCCAAGAACGAAAACCCATGGGAGGTTCATGGGTTCCTGAGAACACGAGAATCCACAAGGACTTGCTGCAAATTTGAATCATCAGATGTCTAAAAGTGTTGTTTGGAAAATCTACAATCTGTAGGACAGTATTTGGAATTGGACTCGCACTCTTCAGGAACGAAATCCAAGCAAACTCTAGAATACTCTAATACGCAGCATTTCATTCAAATATACTCGTAACTATATATAGAATTTAGAATACATAGACATATGTCAAAATAACAATAGGAGCAATACTAAACATCCGTCACCTTAGTATCGAAATCTGTATTGAACAGATTTCATATTTACCAGAATTTAATGGTGTTTCGAATTATTATATAGTACCAAAGATACTAGCCCTATTAGTGATTCTTAACATCATATTTTTCACCATAAGATGATCGAGTGTGAGACATTTTCCAATGTGAGTTGTGAATGTCAATCTCATCGAATTTGTCATCAACAGTCATAACCTTTTTGCACAGCTCACCTCAGTTTCTCGTATCTTCCCACAGAAGTGTAATTCTATGCAATTGCATACAAGAACTACTCCATTGAACGCTGGTCTTTAACCTGTGTATGAAGAGATCAGTTCTAATATTTTCTGCTTTGAAATCTATACTTTTTATAATATGGCATCCTTTCAGTACAAGATGAGCGACGTTTCCGTCGTGTTATTTGTATTTTATTTTAGCAACCAATCATATGTTATGGGGAACTGGAAAAATATTCATTTGTCTGAGTTACGAGAAATGTTTCACGTCTGGTAATACTGAAGGTAACTTTATGCTAACTTGATGTAATATTTATTCTTGTTAAAACAAATCAGCTACAAGTGAAGCTAAATTAAAATAATATTGGCAAGGTTCAAATATTGAAAAACATTTCATCGTGACTTAGTCTATGTCTATAATCTATTGTTCAAATCGACGAGGTGTGTCCGTATTTTTCTAACCATTTCAATTCTTCACGAATTTTAATCTTCCCATACCATGGATTAACTCGCATTGAATGTCCTTCATTGGGAAAAAGTAGTAATTTAACTGGTATATCAAGGTAATGTAAAGCACGCTCCAACATCAAACTTTGATCTGCTGGAACACGAACGTCACTGGCACCAGTTATTATGTGTGTAGGCGTTCTAACTTTGTCCAGTTTATATATAATAGATTCATTATAATATACTTGCGGTATTTCCCATGGATATCCACCAATGAACCCGTTAATGTATGTAGGAATATCCATTCGACCCCAAAAAGAAACATGTTCGAATGGCGCAGCACCCGATAAAGCAGCATTGAAACGTGTCGTTTGTGTAATCAGCCAATTCGTCAAATATCCGCCGTAACTGTAACCTCCAACAGCAAGTCTATTGGGATTAGCGATGCCATCCTCAATCAAACGATCGACACCTGCTAAAATATCTTTACCTGGACGTGACAACCATTGATAGATGATTTCATTAATAAATTCATCACCATATCCTGTTGACCCTCGATAATTCGGTTCAAGAACTAGCCACCCTTCTGTAGCTGCCAATGGAGCCCAAGTATACCAATTGGTCTGCAACATATTTAAGCTTGCATCTGTTGGACCTCCATGAATGAGTACAAATAGTGGTAAATTTTTGCATTCGAATTTCCCTGGTGGATAATGTAGAATGCCTTCGATTGTACGATTATCTTCATGATTAATCCATTGGTACAGCTTAGTTCGAGGTAAGTTACGTCGTGTAAGAAAATGATTTTCAAATGTGATCTTTTTAGCTAAACCTAATTGATTAATATGATTAACAAAATAAACTTCTAATGGCTGTTGGAATGAGGAATGGACAAAAGCGATTGCAGTAGAACCGATGGATGTGGCAGATGAAATTCTTCGATGAGTTCCTTTCCAACCATGTTGTAAGGTCAAACTATGCCATGGCGATCGTTGCATATATATCTGAACATTAATTCCTAATTGCCCAAGTAAGTAAACACCACCTTGAGGTCGAATTGCATATCCCATTATACTACCACTAAAATCGTTTCCCCAACGTTGAATCTTTCCATTGGTTAAGTCGACTGAATACAACCTTCTCTGTGTATTGTTATATTTACCATTACTCGGGCTCATGGTGTCAGTGAGAAAAAATATATGCTTACCACCGATTGATAGTTGTAGATCGGTCTCGAATGCTTCATTTTTTGTTAATCTCGATAATACACTTACATTGCATAAATCTATGGCATAGATTTCTATCACGTTTGGATCTTCGATAACAGCTGATATAGATGTGAAGACAAGTTTATTTTCTGACGGAGTGTATAAGATTTCATTGATCAGAAAATCAATATTGACAATATGAGTCATTTTTACATGGACTCTTCTCTTTGTTCTTGAAATATCAATACGATGAATGGTACTGCGGTCAGTGGTTTTTGGTTGACGATGTCGAATTACATCTTTCCATTCATCTTCATCCGAATCGTTTCTTGTTTCTTCAGTTGATGGCGATGAGACGCAATAGAGAGAACAATCATTGTCTGCCCATGTTATAGCTAATAAGTTTTCAGTCGCTATGTCAAGCAATAAAGTCTCGTCTGTGATAATATTATACAGGTGAATGTATTTGCTTGTTGTCGAATAACTGTGGTTTGCATGCCGAGACTGATGATAATCATTGATTGAGCTAAGTTCTGAATTTTCATTACCTACGAATACAATCCAAATACCACTTGGTGACCATTGTGGTTTGATACCAGTAAAGAGTTGTTTGGTAATCAATTTTTTGTGTCTTGATTGGGTGTGAAATAGCCACAATGTATTTTCGTATTGATTTGATTCCCATGCAGGACGCTCACTATGAACTAGTAATTGGTGACCATTAGGTGAAAGGCATAATGATGGATAGTACGTGGAATTCAAATACTCATCAATAGTTAATTTTGGTAGGGTCTGAACGGAGACGCAAATCAAGAATTCAAAAATGAATAATATTAAATACGATTTCATTCCGTCCATTTAAAATACTGCCATCAAACAGAGTAAGATGAAGAAATAAATACAAAATATAGGAAACGTGATTTTATAGTATTTATATGATTTTGTTAATAACAAATGTTTTTAGTTCAGAACGAGGTGATGATAAATGCAGGTGTCTATACTTAGGAACTTTTCAATGAATAAAGATCAAAGTGGCTTTGCTAGATTATTATATGTCGTATTGTTTTTATTTTGATTAAATACAGATTAACATATTCTACGACGGAACAATAGCAGGTGTTCGTTCTCGATAAGACAATATATGAGTAAATATTCTATTGTCGAAAAAGTCGAGTTTCATGACTTTTACGTATTCATAAAACCATTTTCTTGTGTTTTTATCCGTAATCCCTCACATCTTACACAACGTAATGTAAATAGAACTTTCCGAGGGAATCGCAGGATGCTCAAGAAAAAAGTATACAATTGAAAATCAGAAGTATAAATAATACCTTAAAAATTTGTTGTCAAGTTTAAGAAAAAGTGTTTCAAAGAGAATATCTTTTTCTGAAATGAAAACAGATGTATTGTAAGCTGATGACTAATATTTCTGTAAAACTGTTAGCACTAGTTATCTGTAACAATTAGTTTTTCGAAGAAAAATCTCTGGTGTCACTGATGTCGAGAAAAGTTTTTTACCTTTCAAGAGATACGTTTTGTAATAAAACGAAGTCGCGCGACTCAGGGTGTGGGCTAGGGGTTAGGTGTATGGTATTCCTATTTTCCTGACCCGAGCACCGTCAACTACGTATGAGAGGTGTTCATCACAGCACTACCATCGATTCAAACTCACGCGTATGACAATTGACTTGCATTCAGAGTAGAGCTTTGATAAACATTTCTGCTACATAGCTTCATTCACTTTCCAAACCGATCCACACTACAATCTTCGTAATTGGCGTCGGTTAAATGGTACTTACTTAGAATCATAGTCTGCCTAATATTGAAGAAACCCACATTACATGGCGCACCTTATCTTGAAATTATAATTATTATATCAATAACAGATGATAATCGATATTGATAATCATTACAATTTTCTCAGTAACAATAATATCATACAACAACATGCTGATTCTGAACAATGAAGAGAAAAGCAATAACACAGACCAATGAATATAACTGTAGAGTTGACAGAAGCAAAAGGAATGATATATAGATATCAAAGAAAAACCCAAGATCATAAGAAGACAACCACAGAGGAAAATTCAAATACGCAATAGAAAAAAAGAAATGACACAAAAAGGAAATGTCATCATGTATCCGTCATGATCAACGGCATGAAACATATCAACACGAAAGGAAAACAGCTGCGATATAGCATAAACTATTTAGTATCATTCAGTAACATCGGTTGACGCTACCACTTCATCCTTTCCACAGAAAAATTTGCTCATGGCATCTGCTCAAGGTATTCGCTAAGCTAATGGAACTATCATACCAACGGTCGGATAAGAAGATACAAGTGCTAATCAAAGGTAAGTTAGCAGAACTACAAATAAGTGATCCATTGAAGAAACTAATAATAACAGAAGGAAAAGTATTGTCCACTAATGCCTCTTGAAACCTAATCATAATAACCTTTTTCTTCCAAATCATGAAGAATTCAAATTTTTTCGACATCTCATTGAAGATAACCATAGTATTATCCCGAACTGCATGAGAGGCTTTAGATTAAGAACTTCAATTAACCGATTATATTTAACATTCTTATATTCCAGACAAGCTGTAAGATCGTTTAACTTCCACCTGCGATCTATGGGTCAAAAAACTGTGTGGGGTTTTGGTTTTTGTTTCAGATTATCATATCACTTTTTTGTACCTAATGAGTGCTGCCGATGAACGGTGTTGAGGATGAGTAGACTTGATTTTATACTAATTCATTCATCAAAATAATACTCAATGGAATTACCTAGAAAAGATAAGTGCTTATAGTGAACGTATATCCCGTTGTGACTAAGATAATCATCTGTTATTCGAAGATAAACAAACAGAAAATCTTTTATGGATAGTATAAATCCTTTAGAAGTTCGCTATTATTGTTTAAATTCAACAACAACCCAGGTCGAACAGAACGATCCGTAAACGGCTGCATACGATGAAAATACGACCCGTTACGGCATCGTATTATCCCGTTTTAACATGGTCAGTAATACAGCCGTATGTTCTATAGAGTACGATAGTATTACGCTGTTTTACGAGGGTTTTACGGCGTATATACGGTGTCTGTGTACGGCCGTAATACGCGCCATGTTAAAACGTCATAATACGGCTTAAAAAGGCCGTTTAACCGTGGAAAACGATGTAAAAACGAGCGTTTACGATACTGTTACGGTTGTTTACGGTGCTCCGTTTTGATCGACCTGGGAATAAAGAGTTTGCTGGAAACCTAGAAGATGGTTTATATCAAGGAAATACAGAATTGATAGAAATGGTAGATCTATGTGTAAGATGAATGTGATGAGATTGGACTAGATCAATAATATCTTCAATTTGACTGATAACCTGTAATCACAAGTGTAACGGAAAATACAATATGAATGAGCGATATAATATTAAATTGATAAGTCAGTTGTTAGTGGATCAGAGCTACTGGTCTGGTGCATGGCAGGCGCCTGGTGGCCTGCCAGACCAGGCCAACTGTCCAGTCTGAATTTTAAAAATTTTGGCCTGGCCTTATCAGCCCAGCCAATGTGTCCAGCCTGGTCCAGGCCAGGCCAACAACTTTGGCCTGGCTGAGAAATTATATTGATTTCTTCAGTAACCATCTTGAAACATTCGATTCTTTTAACTGTTGATTGCGTTCCTATAAGCATATATTGTTGTTATTATTGTGTTAAAATATCTTTCGACTATGTGAAAAACTGATGATATTATGAAAAAATCTCAATAATTCAAGTTTTTCTCTTATGAAAAATATTTATGATGATTGTCTCTTTGTTCTAATTTCCTATTTTGTGTAAGAACTGCCCAGGGCAACAATCCCCTATATGATCCTATCAGATACCAAGAATTCCAATGGGATCCTGTCGGAAGTTGTCGGAATCTTTGGTATTGGATTCCGATAGCAAGTTTTTGGATGCCGGAAACTGTTGGAATTTCAGTATTCCGACAGGGACCACTGTCATTCCGACACTTTCGGACGTCCAACAACTTCCTATAGGAATCCAATACCAAGGATTCCGATATTTTCCAAAGAATCCCTATCGGATCCGATAAAAACCGATAGTTCTCCGATAGGATCCGACGGGGTCCTCCAGTCGAACCTGTCGTCCTGGATGGTTATTTGTTATCTTCATGAAAATAATTAAAATTATTGAAACTGATATTATACATCAATTTGAAAAATCAGAAATATCACTTAGCCTGGCTTGATCTGCAGGCCAGGCCAAGAAGCCAACCAGTCCACAACGCTCTGACTCGCAGGCTGAGTCAGAGTAGACCAGGCCAGGCTAGTCCGGAAAAAGTGGTCTGTTGGCATCTCTGTACAGAATCCTCGAATAGTTTTGTCTTGCCTTTATTTATTCTTATCCAGACTTGATGCTTCTACTTGTTGAGTTTTATCTTTATTTTAACACTTAGAATTACTTCCCCAACATTTTTACACCACTAATAACAATAACGACTCACTCTTACATACACTGTTGACCACCCAGGTTGATATTTCTGACCAACTGATACCGCAGGAAAGAGCAGACGTCGTTTGGCATCTACTGGAAAATTTTCCGACTGGAATACTGCTTGCATGCTCCTGCGATTCCTGTGTTTTCCTATGGGAGCCAGTTCATAGCTCTTGACCTGATTAGCTCCAAAGCAGATATAACACACTACCTACCCTTCGTGTCCTCAACAATGTGTATTCTCTATTGTCCTCTTCTCTCTTTCTCTTTTGTGAAAAGAGGATAGTAAGCATATATCCAGGGTATCGGGTGGCGACAACACAGTTACTGAGAAAGAACAATGCATATTGAAGCGATTACAAAGGCATTGAAGGCTAGGGGTGGCACTTTAACTTTACTTTAAAAGTTAAAGTTAAAGTAAAAACACTTTAAACTTTAACTTTAATTAAAGTAAATTACTTTAAACTTTAACTTTAATAAAAGTAGTGCAAAAATGAAAAATAATTTTTAGCTCTTTATTTGCGATTTGGTGTGGTTTTTAGAGTAACTTTAAACTTTAAACTTTAAAAAAGTAAAAGCACTTTAAACTTTAATTAAAGTTTAAAGTAACTGTACAAACCACACCAAATCGCAAATAAAGAGCTAAAAATTATTTTTCATTTTTACACTACTTTTATTAAAGTTAAAGTGTTAAAGTGTTTTGCTTTAATTAAAGTTAAAGTTTAAAGTGTTTTTACTTTAAACTTTAACACTTTTTTTAAAGTGTTTTAAAGTTAAAGTGCCACCCCTATTGAAGGCTATGAGAAGTATTATTTATGGATGCGAGGATAACATCATATAATGAGGAGATGAAATAAGAGTGACATAACACAAGGATGAATATCACATATAGGTGATAGCACATCACATCACTTTTTCTCTTGGTAAAATAAGCTGCTGAGAATAGAATTGGTTCTAATATGGAATAAAACATCAATACATGATGATACAATAGAATATATAGATGATGAAAGAACTAAAAATATTTTTCATTATTGTCTATTATAATTATTAATCCAATGTAAACCTGAAATAGATTTAGTAATAATTTTATAATAAGGTGTATTAGAATACAAAATAATGGTAAGTCATGTGTTTGATTATTTAATATAGTGAACAAGCGAATAGGAGTAGTTGAATTTTGACGTGTGTTGTATTGAATGGGCTGCTGTAAAAATATAAATTAGTGGAAGCAAAAAGATCATGAATTGTGTATTAGATTAAAGTTTGACGAGCATATTTATACTTATTGAGATATAGCACGTATTTAAGTTTAAAGCAATTTCGCAGGACCATATGTTGAAAGTCATTGATTTGCTCAAAGCTTCATGAAATATATATTTTTGAGCTTTCTGCAAGGGCCATTAAAGATTTTTAATTTTATAAAAACGAAGCTCACTAAGATAGATGCAAGAATTTTAATCATCAGTAAGACAATTACGATCAAAATCATCATCAATGTCATCAGAACGGACTAAACATACACAAGGAAGTCATCTAACATAGAGTTATCTGTCTACGGTTGATGATGAGCTAGATAATCGGTTGAATGTGAACAAGTTAACTTCCATTGACGAACAAAATAATTTTGAAGATCCAAAGAATCGATAATATCAGAAATATAAAAATGATTGAATTGTTAGAACCGACGTAGTTCCCTTTTTACACGTATCTCATCCCTAGCCATGATTTTATTTTATTAAGATAAGACTGCTCGACGTAGCCGTTGGAGTGAACTAAACAGGGAATTAGACGAATGTGGAAGATGTTGAAATTCGATTAAAATAGCTGCTACACAAGTCTCGTTATAAATAGCGTGTATTTGTATAAGTGCTGGTACAGAATGAGGATGGTGACGAGTAGGTCTATCTGATTCAGTGTCAATTTTATATAGATAAACATTAAGAATTTGCGGTGAAATATACTGTGAACATGAAATTCCGGAGTCCAATGAGGAGTATGAATCGTTGAATTATCATTTGATTCTGACCAATAAAAAAGATTTAGGTTCGAGAGTAACTTTTGGTTGTTTTGAGCCTTTCGACCGACGTTGAACCAACGAGTTCGTTGATGTATTGGACAATTTTTCATGGTTGTTCTTAACAAATAGTTATGAGGATTTTGATTAGGTTGTTGATTTGAAAGTATCAATTGCTTCATTCGTACATCCATTATATAACTGTTATTTTCTGAACGAGTGGGAGACAAGAAATATACATTAGGAGAATGTGACGTTTTATTTGATAAATGATACCGGTAAATCACGAAAAATGTGGAAGAGAAGGGTTGAACAAAAATAGATGTTGATATAGCATGTTAATATGAATATATGATTATTTTTTCGTACAGTTAGTACACTGTAAGGCATGGTAGTAAAAGCACCTATTGGAGAACTTTAGGAAATAGGGAGGAAATAACAGGATAAAATATGTTGAATGGCATAACTAAAAAGAAAAACATGCAAAAAATATCTGTAATTCTTATTCATCAGGTCTTTTTCATCTTTAAGTGTAGATAGTGAAATGATTAACTTTTAATGTAAGCCGGAGGCGCCATCTGTTTACCTCGACCCTAAAAAGAAAGATAGGAAGAATCAATAATGATCTTTCTTATATAAAAAATCCGAAGAGAATATTATTTAAAATAACGAACGACGATAAGAAAAAAGAAACGACATTTTACTAAATTTCAGAGAAAACGAGTGAAAATGTGGAATTTCGCTGTACTCGTATGAATCGAGAAAACTATATTAATCGATTAAAATAGAGCGTAGGCCAGCAACATGTGCTCGTGAAGATACATGACTTACTTCATCTTCTGTACCTCCTATATGTAATGTTACTCTTGAATAATAACTTTCTGCAGAGCTAGAAATTTCGCTTCTAATTTTCCTCGATTATCATGAAGTCCAATTAAAACTAGATCGCCGATTTTGTAATGAGGAGTAAGACGATTATAATCATATGCAATTTTATTATTTCGTTATTGTACCATGGCATGGTACCTGGCTGCCTGATCATAAATACGCAAGGTCTTTCTTAAACAACTTAAAACAATCATTTTATTTAGGGACTAAAATAATTGTAGGTGTGGTTCTACTGTTGTACTGCACACTATCCTCACCGTTGCTGGTAATAACAGTACTACAAGCAATAAAAGTAATAAAGTAATAGGGAAAAGAGTAATTATCAAATAACAAGAGTAAAAGTACTTGTAATACTTTTTCGAATTGTACCCAGAGCGACAGATCCGACTGGAAGACCCCGTCGGAATCCAATACCTAGGATTCCGACAACTTCCGACAGGTTCCTATTGGTATTCTTGGTATCCGATAGGATCATATGGGGTAGTACCGCCCTGGGTGCTTTCACACAAATGGATCGTGGGAACGGTAGACTTCATGGTCCGAACATAGATTACTCACAATCAATATGCAGTATTGATGGCATCAGTATATTTTCTAGATTCTGAAACCCTAATGAACTGAAAGGACACTGCAGTATATTTGTTAGAATTGTTTTAACTGCATGATTCAGTATTGTTGTATAGGTTGAAGAAGCCTTCACCTCTTTTCTATGCTTCTTATCCGACTTTAATTATTAGTAGGATTAGACTATGCAAATGTGTACTAGCACTATATTTTTAGAACTTCATGGAACCACGATGCATGTTTACTTTGCCTAGCTGATAAATTAGATTAAATAAATTTGTTTTGAATAAAGATTGAATGGGTATTTTTCAATGCCTAATCATAAAAGAAACAATCAAATATAACTTTATAACTGTGTTTTGATAATAATTTTAAGAGCAATATCTCACACGACAATTTTATAGTGTTATTTTGATAAATAAAAAAAATTGTATGATTCAACTCATCTGACTTAATCTGTTGATTACATCATATCATCTCGTATTACCGTTGAATAACACAGATTAGTTGGTGATAACGAGGATTCTTGCTTCCTCTGTAGCTATATAATTTTCATAACTAAACACTCAAGCTGATACCTACTTTTAGTTTTGTTTCAAAACAATTTTACATGTGCATTCTAGCTGTCATTCATAGTTTATTCGACGTCATTACAACAATAGAATACTTCTTAGAAGATGGATTCGATTTAGAATCGTTGACACTTATGAAAATATTTTATTTTTTGATAAAACAACACTCCTTTGGTCTCGCACATCTCTCAAATTGATTCAAAGAAAATTTCATTTGTACGAGATTTATATCCCTCAATATATTAAAATTAATGTGAATCTTTGATCAAGGATTACTGTATTGAGACATAGTTGACACGTATCCTTGATATAATCGACGATGTTGAATATATGAATCCGATATGGCTGCTGCATAATACGTAAAGATCGCTATAGTGAGAATATTTTTCACAACGAAAAAGAAATTTTCGAGTGTGCTCGCATCGAACTTAACAACAGTAACAATACGTAAACCAAGTAAAAGACCATCTTCAGTGGCCATTTGTGCTAAAATGCCCCAGATTTCTGTTCCACATAAAAAATCTATCATAATCAGACAGCGTTCTCGTAATGTTGCATTCGACCAAAGAATAATATCATAACTATGATCATGTTTTCGTTTACCAGATAAATTAACGCTGAATTGTGACAGAGATATGAAGTAAGCAGCTAGAAATATTTCATCTTTTTAAGAAATAAAAATAAAACGAAGTAAAAAACTGCTAATCACGTCATGGTTCGAAGGAAATTTCTAATCTGAATAGTGGTTGTTTATGAGATTGTAAACTGCTCAATGGATACGTAACATTAACTTGATGGGATATTCATGTGATGAATTTTAATGTACAATATAAAGTACTGAATCTAATACATGTTTAACTTCTCACAACACATCGTCATTGAAAAAAATCAATCTAGTGCTCATCTGCTGTTAGTATGAAATTTGATTTTATCGAATGAAACGAAATGCAATCACTTTATCAGTAGAAACTTCAAAATTATCGTCGTCTAGCTAATTTTAGAACGATCAGAAATGGCACATTTCTGTGATGCGCAGAGAAAAGAATCTATGATTGACTATGACATCGTTTGCAATGCATCAGTTCAATGTCCAGAGTATGGCGCTATAAATTGATGAAAATATTCGCAGCTTGAGTTGTTGAGTCTGTTCAGTTTAGCAAGAAATCAGAAAAATCTTATCATTATGTTGTTGTTTCTCAACTCTTTTGATTTGCCGTAGCTTTCCGATTGATAATGTTATCTGCCAATTGTAAAATTCATAAAACGAAAACGCCTACGATTGAATGATGTTCGCTTTAGGAAAAACGTGCTCAACATCATCTTGAAATTAAGATATATAGTAAGAAGCAGAACAAAACAACTTATGTAAATAGATGATAAAGACTAAGTAGATGTGTATTTAAACATCTATTAGAGAGAAAAAGAGCATGAATGGAATTGCAGAAACTATGCTGATTTAGGATGTACCTGTAAACTTCATGACAGTTCTGTCCTACGTCATATTACTTTTTAAGTATACTTCTTACGCTTTTATTCAATAAACTTTTTCGTTAATTTCAATGATAGTAAATAGTATTTTCTTTAAACATACCAATAATAGCTTTCATAATATCTGTATTTTTATCTTTAATTAATTGCTCACTCTGTGCAACCATGGTTGAGGCAAAACTACAAATTATTGTTCGTTAAAAGAAAACATGAAGAATAATATTCATTTCGAATAGATTTACTCGACAATATCTGAAGCTGTTGAAATAAAATATGTAATCAGTTGATCAAGACCCAAATTACCAGTGATCATCCTTACAAATCCAAACGGTTTTCTCTTACGACTCAATTCTATCACTTACCAACGAACACAAATAGTACTGAGTACAACAACTTGTTCTAACATTTCATCAGGCATTTGTTTCATCAAGCATATTCCATATGCACACCAACTGCCAGCATCTATTTCTTGCTTTTGATTACAATCACCATTACTTTTATCAATGATTGATAATGCTTGATTAAATGATCCTAGTCGAAATTCCATAAAATCACGTTCTTGATTCTCTTTTAAATTCCAACATTCACTAACGTAAGATTCTAAATTGATATTGGCTTGTTTAGCTTGAACTTTAGAATCTTTTATGGATTGTATAAAATAAGCATATCGTAAAAACCATAATGGAGGCATTGTAACTAAACATGTATACGAATTTTCTATTCATACATTCCAATCACTTACATATGATGAATATAGCTACACCAGTATTAATCCAAAAATATTCTACTACTTTTCTATGTACATGAACTTTCAACAAAATAATCCACCAATCAAGTGTAAGAAACAATAGACCAACATAACAAAATTTTGATAATATCCACAATTGTTTTTTTTCACACATAGCTCGAACATAGCAAATAACAAGTAAAACACACATCATAATTCGTGCAATACCGTTACGTATAACGAAAATAATTAATCTATCTGTTCTATAACTTTCATTTTCATCCATTTTAGAAACGAAATGCAAAAATAGTTAATTATTTTTTGCGCTTTATTTTTCACTGTTTCATCAAAGATTGCGTGGTATTGACTAATAGCTTTCAAACATCTCATACCAATCGATTTATTTATTGGAAAACCCGAAACATGTTATGTGTGAGCTCTGTGTAACCAGCATTATGCTGCCATAGATGATCCATGAAATAGAAAGCATGTCAAAGGAAAAGAAAGAATAAGAGAAAATAGTTGACTCTCTTCTTTCATCATCTGCAGTTGTTATTCGTCATGAAAGAACAAATGTATCTCTAGCTTGGAAAAGTAATGATTTTCAAAACAATGATGCCTATATCAATTGTTGATATTCTGTAAATGCATAATTGTTTTCCTATTGAAAATTGATCGAATCAAAATAAATGAGTGATATGTGCCCTTACATTTTTAAATTTACAGATTAATCATGAAATTTCTAGAATACACCTAAATCCAACACTGAACTTTTCCATCGATTATTTTACAACTACCCTTGGAAATAGTTATGTTATGTAATTCATATCAAAATTTTTACTTTTATCTTATTTAAAAAAAAATGAACACATAAATTTAAAAAAAAACACAAGTAGACATACATACATGCGCATAATGCCTTTATTCAATATTTTAAATAATGACTGTTATTTGTATTTATATATATATATATAATAGAAATAAGAAAAAGCAAAGCAATCTATACAAGAGAAAAAAGAACGACCTTATCTGACTAAATAGCTTATGAAATTTCATGTTCATTAACTTTTTATGATCGACTATCTTGTTTATTTGCTCTGATGGCTGCCTTTCGTTTAACAGATTTAACTGTAATACGTTGTGGTGTTTGTTTCTTCATTTTTCGACGATACTTTTCACAAGCTACATCAAATGTTAAAGCAAACGAATTTTGTGTGTTAACATCAGTTTTCTTTCTTATAAATAATTCAAACAATTGTGTTCGTGTAAACCATTCTAAAAATAATTCTATTGTATGTTGTTTAGATTGAACAAAGTGATCAACATTAAATGTTTCTTTCAAATATTCTTTATAATTATAACATGATTGAACAAATATTGACATGAACACATTTTGTAAACGTTGTTGACATTCTTCAACAGATAGATGGATTTGATTTTTTCGTAATAGAGATATTTCTTGTTTTAATTCAATTTTAAATATTTTTGGAAGAATTTGAAATTGTGATATACTATGATGTAAATTATCAATCGAACCACGATAAGATTCATTTAACAAATAATCATTTAATGTACGTATGCGATCATGATCGATATCAACAACAAGTATATCAGTATTATCTTGAGATACAAATTCATCATTATGAGATAGATATTGTTCACACGAACGTAGAATACCGATTATGTACGGTGTTGGTGCTTGAATGATATCGAGCATTAATGCTGGTAGAATAGGTATATACGTATGGGGCCATGAAAATGGATAGAGTAAACAAATAAATGTGTTTATTAAACGTGTTAATGGACCGATTTCATTACTGATAAAGATTAATTTTTGTTCATAAAGAATCGAAGAAAATATTTTAATGATTGTATCTATGTAAAGAGAAAAGTTTAAAATCCAAAAGCATCATATATAAATATATGAAAGTGTTCAAGATTTATGCTGATATTAAGAGTCAAAAAGTATGCCTCGCATTTTAAAGATTTCTAGAAATCTAACGATACGGATTCTAGTTTCATGCCAAAATGTAGAGAACATCTGTGACTGCAACTTAACAATGCGCGATTTTTAAACAGTTTGTTTCTTTACGTTAGTGATGTTTCACTGTCAAAATTCAACTTTTTAAAAAGAGCACAATTTTTCTCTGCAATTTAAGACCTTTCTCAGCTCTGGATGACGTTCAATAGCTGAGTGATCTTTAAAATAAAAACAGTAAAAAACGCGAATGTCTTGCTGACATAGTATACAAAATAGATCAATAACTTTTGGTGGTGGTTGTGAGTGTTGGTGTCGGTGGGATTTTAGTTGTGAGTGCGGTGATTCAGCGTCTCATCATGCAAATACTGACACTCACAATGTCTTTAGTGAAACCACTATTCTCAAAATCGAATTTTTATGATTGGAGGAGTAGGGCTTAAAACAAACACAATAGAATTGTGATCACTTGCCTTCGAAATAAACTAAGACACTCAATGTGTTCACCTTAGACTACCAATGACACTAGTATGAGTTCTATCCTTGTTTGGCTAAGAGAATAGCATCAAGATCAAGTAAATGATTTCATTAATAAATCAGATTTCCAGTTGAATAGTTAAGACAACTCTGCTGATTCTTATCAATGATCTCAATTCAAATCTCTTTTTTAACTTATCTAAAGATAAACGCAACCAACGAATTCACTAGCAAATTAGACATTCTCAAAACAAGCATATTTGGTTTCGTTCAAACTCTCAGCGTAAAGCTAACTGTTCTTATAGTTTCATAGTCAATAAATGAAAATTAATTATGTAGAACAATTATAACTCGACATCATCAAATCTAACTTTCTACAGCTGAACACTTTTTTTCTTTATAATCAATAGATTTTCTTCTCTCAACAATTTGAGCATTCTCATACCTGTCGATAGTCGGAGTAGAGCCACTGAATCAATCAATTGCTTTCGACGATCATATTCACATTTCAATGAAAATAAACCAACTGTTGTTGTTTGTATATGTATCGTATCACCTCGACTCGGTAAACGATGAGGATAAATTTCTTGTAAGAATATTTTTGCATCCTCATCTTTATAGGAGAGAAATAAATGTGTTGCAGTTAAAAGAATTTTTTCGTATAAATCGATCATATCATATGGTGATAAAATACATAAGGCATTTAAAATACCTTTATGTACAAATCGTGAACAATAACCGTGTTGTCTCAAACCATTCATATCGGTTAATGTAAAACGAAAACATTCTGGTCTGACTTTCATTGGTGAGAGAAATGAATTTGTACTATGATTATTATTTGAATCGTGTTGATCAGGAAAACAAAAATATCTCAATAATGATTCATCATTTGCATCTAATGGATATTTAAAACGAACTGATGTTGATGTTGTTATGTGAGCAGTTAAATGTAAATTTGAGGATGAAAGACAACCATTTCCATTTGCAAAATAACCTATTTCTTGTTCAGGCAATAGATGAACTACATAATCATATAGAGTTGTTAATTCACGTTGCAATATGATATGATTTGGATCAACGAAGAAATTCTTCATATGATTTCCACCTCCTAAAACGATAGTATTAATTCAATGCTGAAATTTTCGTTCTTCAAAAAAGCTAAAACTGCTAATACAAAACAATCATATTTATAAATGTGAATATATTGACGATCATCTCTTCTTCGGTGATAAATCTTACTCTTTCGTGCCAGTTGAAGATGCTGTTTTTCTGATTAACTCAGATCAGTCATATGCTAACAGAAAACTTCATTAGTTTGATGATAAATATGACTGAAGAATGAGTTCAAAGTTGACACAATAGGACTATGGTGATCAATGACAGATTTATCACAGACAAACGGAATGTAAGTCACATAATACAATTGCCATCTACTAGCGGTCGGTATATGCCATCGAACAACCGATGACAATGATAAGAAATTGGAGACATCCACCGAACTCATCATATGAGGACACTTATAGAATTTCACTGTCATTTTCGGAAGATCTAATAGTGTGTTATTTGGCTAGAAAATCATGTCAAATGTAAATGAACTCTTCAAATTTTCCAAAATAAAAATTGAGAAAAACTAGCATTCGGGATGAAAAATCGTTTGTAAACAAATTTCAATAGTTAATAAAATAGAAAAATTCCTCTCATGTTCTTCTTTTGTTTTTGTGCACTATGAAAATGTACGAAAAGCATTTTTACACGTACCTATTGAATCATAAACATTTCGAACGCGACTAACATGATCAAGTCTTGATGTTCGAATATCATCATTATTTTCCGATGATGTACTAATAGAATCATCGCTATCTATTGTCATAGCATTAGAATCATCTATTGATTTTTCATTTAATGATTGTTTCGACAGTGATAATGGCAAGATACGTTTAAAACGATTGAGAAGACCACGTGGCGAGAAAAATGTTGATGATGATTTTGTTTTGGCAAGATTTGGTTCACTGACACCTTTCTTCATTGCAGATTTAAGAGGTGTTAATGAATGATTAGCTTTGGTTTTCTTTGCTGATGTAAGATTTGTCATATGATTCGATGTTGTTTTCATTATTTGTGTTTTGCTATTTTCGAATAAGATCTTTCGAGCAGCATTTCTATCAAAGGTTGACAATGGTGTTCGTAATTCTTCATAGATATTTTCATTTGCTGGAAGAATTTCTGTATTATCAAATGAAATATTTGACATACATCCGATATCGACATGATCTTTATCTAATGGTAAAAGACCAGTTGAAAGTAGGGCAATTGAAACACCGGCCGTTAAATCCATACAACTAATTGATCGAGCACCTAGAATATCATACAATTTTATTTTGTTACATGTCGATGTCGATGTAGAAACAAGATATAGATTCAAAATAAGATACAACGGACTATGTACATTTTAGTTTAATTTGTTTCGAATTTATATATGTTATAATCATTGTTTAGATGTATGGTACAAATACAAATTATCAAACAGTGTATGTCCACTGTCGATGCTTACTTCTCGAACTACAATCATTGTCGAGTATATTACAGGATAGTTTCACTTTCAATTAGACGAACATGCCGCCTAAGATTTTCGCATGAGTCAGCATTTTTTAATAAAAACAATTGTTTGACCTTCTCTAACAAGATATGAAGGTCACATGAGTCATCAATGGTATGTGTAGATGATTTTCGGCACACAGCCACTATTGTTACGTGTGCCAAATGGCTAGTATTTTTTCTTGAATGAACATTTCATAGAATAAATACTTGCAGTTAAATCTGAACATATGTAAATGATGCTTATGGACCTGCATATCTGAACTAATTTTATATTTCTGCATTCGAATGAAAAAAGTGTGTGCGTTTTGTGTGTATAAAAAAATAAAAAATAAAACTAAAACTAAAACTAGTCAAAATTTACCGAGATCGAATGTAGGTGAATCACTTGGTGATGATGAAGATGATGGCACATGTTGATCAATAATATTCGATGTAAAATCAAATCGATTTTCTTGTTTGAATGTTCGTGGTGGTTTTCTCGGTGGTAATTGTTGAAATAAAGGATTTTCAACAATCGGCAATGGACTTTCTTCTCGTTCATTAGGTAACTTTTGTATAACTATTGGCGTATTTGTAGATAAACGTTGTTGAATTTGAAAACCAGTTGAGCTTGTTGAATCTAATTTATGGTTTCGTCGTAAAGAAAATGTTTCAATACAATCGTTGGAATGATTTCGTTTATCATTTGTTGTACTGTCGGGGAATGAAGTTGTTTGAACAACATATTTGGCTGATGCTGATGATGACGTTGATGATATTGATGGTGAATCGAGTGCAAGTGAATTGCGAATCGTTGCATGGCGAACAATCGATATTGGACGACAATCAAGAGTCGATGTAGGAGAATGATATGATTTAACATTTGAACGACTAATCAATGATGCACTATCGAACACTTCATCACTTGAACATGAGTTTGCAACTGTTACCGGGTTATCTATACCGGACTCGTATATCTAGAATAAAATTACAGTAAAATTAAAATAACATAAGAAACAACAAACACGTAAATTGCAACAAGAAATCTATATGATTTACCCAAGGCCTTAATGATTGACGATCATCACTTGATATTGAATGATCATGTGTACGGTCGGCAATAAGAGAATTTCGCTTTGATATAGTTGATGGCGATGAATTTGAATCATAACCTGTTGATGAAAGTGATGCCGATGAATGAAGACTTCTCGACAATTGAAATAAGTCATTATGATTATCATCTACTACTACTGTTGGATGATGTTTGACAACATTACAAGTTGTTTTAACAAGAACTGGCTTAGCATGTACAGCTAATGTACGTTGTAAATTGGATACATATTGACGTGTACTACCCATACGATTTAAATGGTTGGATGTCGGTGAAGAATCATAACTATCAGCATAATTAATAGCTGCTGCCATAGCCAGTTGACGCCGTTGATCCGATGTTAATATGGATGTGTCACGTTCGATAGGAGATATGATTTGTTGAGATGATGATGCTGTATATGGTAGTGTGTCTAAAATCAGAGATAGACATTTATGACTTGCTTACACACAAGTGTTACTCAATAAAAATTCGAGAAAAAAAGAAGAAGAAGAAATGCAATGGATCAATTGAAATATGTGGAGGCGAAAGAATGACTAATGAAATATCGATATTGCTTGCCGACCAGATTCGACTCGTAGTCTTTTGCCATTCTCTTTTTTCTTCTTGATTATTATCTCGAAACATTCGAATGTTTATTCTTTTTCATCTTTCTTCGTTTTCGTTCGATGTCGATGGTGAATCTAACTGCTCGAATTTCAAACAAAATGAAAAGAATAAAAAAGTCGACCTTCAAATACTGACTGTTGTTTTTCTTTAGTACTCGTTTTTTTTTATTTCTTTCTTTCATCGATCTCTGCTGATTTGTGAAGAGAGATAAAACAGGTCTCTGACATTCAATCAGATGACTGAATTTGTTTTGCTTGTTTTTTCTTTTCTTTTTTTTTCATTTGGAAAAAAGTCACTTTTTTTTACTATACCTTCATGAAACTGATTTTCAATTGTTACCGGTGAAATGGAATCTAATATTGGTTGTTCTTGCGATAAACATGGTAAAAAATGTCGAATTGATTTATTTATATGCTTACTACAAAATAGTTGATAGTCAGTAAGATAATGTTCTTCAGTTGATTTATTATTGTCTACAAGAATATCATCAGCATTGGTTGTTGTTGTTGTATGTTGTAATTTTTCATCATCAGTAACAGGTAATTTTAATAGCATATGTGATAGATATGGTTTTGATTTTTGCTGTCGTTCATGAATTGTTGATAAACTTTTGTTCAAACATGATTGTTTATCGAACATTTCTCGAATTTGTTGAAAATGTCCTTTTGGCAAACAACGTACACTTTCACGTGTACGTGTACCGGAACGTATTATATATATATCAGATTCACAATCTTTCTTCATTGTATGCACTATGAAATATAAAAATGAAGAAAAGAAAATTCGATATTCATCTGAAATCACATGTCTAAAAAGATTAAAATTGATCAAGAGAAAAAACAATCATACTCTCTCGTTTTTCCTCGTTTCAGCAAAGAATGTGCTTGTAGCCTAAAGGCTAATTTCAATATGCACGCATTCACTCGGTGAAAATTGAGCAAAGGAAAAAACTTCACAACGTCAATTAATAATACTAGCTTTGTATATCAATGTCAGGAATCTTTCTCGATTAACACCTAATCATCTAACTTCAAGATCAATATTTATTATCATCTTATAAACGCTTCTAATCACTTTGAAGTTTCTCATCTATAGAATAAATTGAAAGCAAAAGAAAAGAACTGCATGAATATTATTATTACGTGATTATTCATTTATGTATGAATTTTTTTTTTCATAGATTTAATAATCGACGGTAAAAAAAAGTCAAGCGTTCACTTGAGAAAAGAAAACTTTATACATTAAGTCAAGGTAGCATCCTTCACTGATTTTTAATAGTGAAAGTCTTTTTCTCCTTTACGTAGGCTTCTGAGCACAATGAATTGCACGTACTACTTACTTGCATATAATAACTTATGATATGACGTTGTATGATATCGCACGGAAAGAGAACTAATCAAACATTAGTTCTGACTAGGCGACTCTAAATTGTCTTTCAATGACAAAACAATTAAACAACCTCGTCATCTAATCTCTCAAGTGAGAATATATCTACTGGTCGTATCGTTCTTTCTTTTTCCTATCAAATATAAGCAAGAATGAAGTAAAGGTCAATACATATTTCGTACAAGATACATAGGAGTTGTATTGTTTGACGAACAAATTAAACATACAGACGGACAAAACGAAGAAAAACACATTAAAAGGTGCGACCTTGAGAAATACAAATATTCAGTAGACATGAAGAATAGGAAAGCTGTTGAAAAATTTAAAAGAACCTAGATATTCGATGTAATAAAAACTGTTTGTTTGGTCCATATATTTCTTATAGAAATATAACAAAAAAAGTTATTCTCACATACATTTTGAATTTCACTTATAACTCAATCGACTTTCTATGTTCTTTCCAATTAACATACAAACGCAAAAGAAAGCTATGACCTTCATTTCGTAAGCCATGCCAACACGCAAACTACGAACATCTAATTCATAACTATTCAATAATAAAAGTCGGCTACAAGTCGACTTAGTACTCGGTTATTTTTTATGTTTTTCTCTTACCTGATATGATTTTTCAAGTTGACAAACGAAAACGATCGTAATACGTTTTATGATTTTTTATTCGTTATTATTGATTACTTACAAGTGTAGTTCTTTCGTAATATTCTTTTCTTTTTCTCGTTAAATGAAACTGTTATACACATGTAGAGATGCGCAACGTACATGTAGACGCAATGAACACCTCATGCTGTGTCTTTCTTTTTTTGTTTTAATTGTAACACGTTGCCAGTAGACTGTGTGAAAGAATGATGCAACAATCTAGAACATATCGTATATGAAATGTATATGTTGTGTACATATTCGAGGATTAAACATGTCTGCCAATGGAAGATGCTACTAGTTTTAAATGTTAGAAAAAGAAAACTGTCTATTCTTCTTTCATAAGACGACTTATGAAATAAATCTACATATATATATATATATATATATATATATGTATGTTAGACGGCATCAATGTCAAACAAAGCGGCATTGAATGTATTTATATTTTTCTTCTTCGTCGTTCTGTTTTCAGTTATATACATTCATCATTTTTGTGCATGTTTGAAACAATTAAGAACGAAAGTGCGTCAAAGAAAAATGAATTTCAATACTAGAAGGTCAGAAGTTCGCTCATTCAATTGAATGATAAAAAGCAAACATACAGACACACACACACACACACATATATATATGTATGCATGCTGAATCCCTACCTATTGTATACAATTTGTTCAAAGAGAAAAGGATATTGTTTTTTCTTTTTTTTTTATATTGTCATATACAACACAGTTGATTGATTCTATTCCGTTTTATATAATACACAGCTGTTATACATATCCAACGGTGATAATCATAGATGTGATGTTCAAAAATTTTAAATTTTATTCAAACCAAGAAAGCGTATGACATAAATTGAAATGAACATGCATCAAGATCGGAGAGATCGATAGAGACGGATCAATTGAATTTTCTCATTTGTAAGAAAAAAAAAATGATGAGAATTTATTTACATAAATGTAAACCAGGTGTTACAATTTGTCGCCGATGAATATAAAATAAATGTTCAAGGATACATTTAAATGTGATAGGCTGAGAACAAGGTCATTAATAAGAAAAAAAAATTACACATTAATGATGTTAATGAAAGATTTTGTTCGTTTCTTTTTCTCAATTACAATAAGTCGAAGGTGATAAGACCGTCGTTTTGTTTTTTTTTGTAACAATCGATAGTGAGATCATAATAGTTCGCTCTTGTTTTATAGACTAAATTCAAAATTCCTTTTTTTCATCAACATTTTATAGTTTTTCTTAATCTTATTTGACTTGAGTTTCATAGAAGATGATTGATTTTATCGTCAAACGAATTTATCGTCGGCACATAATCTTTCTTTCATCGTCTATCAATAACTCTAAACATAACTTTCGACTAGATGTGAAATTCTTTCCATGATGTCATAGGTGATAACGATCCAAATCAGATGTGTTTACGTGAATATAAGAAGAAAGAACCTTAACATTCATCATCAAACTAGCTGTTTGAAAGTATTTTTTTCTAGACTTCTTCTCCATGGAATTATTCTAGTAGTATCGAAATATTATCGAAGTTGAAATGCACTGACTCCACTTCATTTGATGATAGATAACGTGATAAGAAAACAATAATACTGTAACGATCTAGATTCTATATTACTTATGCTTAACGAAAATTCATAATTATACATAGAACTAAGGTAACACAGTGCCTTGGATTGAAGTAATGTTGGTCAGGAAATTTATTTAATGAAAAGAAACATTTTGGCAAAAAAAAAGAACAATGAATTTTTATCACTGAATTCCAAAAATATATACACCTGATCAACCTTCATATACTATTTATGTCAATATCAGTATTTAATATTTATTTTTCATACGCATTTCATGAACGTCAGAATGATAAGAAGATAATTTATCTCAAAAGAAAATCAAATTCGTATAGATTAAATTCACCTATTGAACCGTTTTCTTTTAGGTATATTTTAATACAATAGAGACATATGAAAGTTTTGTGTAATCGTCAATCAAAAAATTAAATTGAAAAAAAAAAGATGATGTATAAATTAATAAAAGAAACTTTTTACCTTCATTTTCAAATAAATAAATATGATATTCATCGTTCTATGTAATTGATTTTGTATGAAACCGAAAGTTACTCATAGTGAGTCACATTCTATTGTTAAATATTCATTGAAACTGGTAAATAAAGATAATATGTGGTTTGTAATAAAAATCATTTCAATAAAAATAATATTCAAAAAAAAAATACAATCGAATCGACTAATCTCTCTATAGCTATCTTTCTATGATATTGACTAAAAATAAGATAATAATTTAAATCATGAAAATATTGTCCCGTCGTCAGAATCAAATGTCATGAATCATCCTAAGTATGTCGTAAAACTATAAAAATAAATCGTAGCGACAAGAATCTTTATCTGTGTCATTTGAATCATGCGCTTTTTTTTTAAATGAATGACTTATAAATCAAAAATCACTTTGAATAGAATGTTCAAAATATCCAAAATCATGAATACATTAGATGATTCTATCAAGGATACGATAAACAAGTTGAAGAGAACATATCAGGAATGCATGTAACATTCATCAGATTAAATTATAAATCTAAACAAGAAAAAACAAAAACGTAGAGAATGTCGTTTTATGTAGGGGATTCATTAGCTATCTAAAATATTAATGACACGTTGAAATATTACGAAAAATAGTTCCCAAAAGGAGAGAACAAGTTTACAACTCCGAGCATCATAGTTTCAACCTTGTCGAAAAATAAATATTGTCTTACCGTAAATGCTTGTCAAATGATAAATTCGACAGTGTTCTACACTCGCTATTAATCAAAGATATGCCGTTGAAATGCTATCAGTATTTAAAGGCAATCATCGAATGACAGTTTAAACGTTAGAAAGACTTCGAAAACTTATGTGCAATATATTTTTCATTACAGTAAAGAGTTTCTTCGAATAATGAAAATTCAATAGATGTTTTTGATTGTTTTTTAAAAATGAAAACGATGTCGTAATTTTCATGACCATCGTCTGCAAGTAATCTGCTTGTGCTAAAAAATAGAATAATGTAAGAATGCATTGTTAAAACTAATAGTCAGTATTTTATTTTTCAATTCTGAATGCCATTAGTTAGTGATTGTCTTGTTTACTAAGCAAATAAAATCTATTCGTTTTATTGGATTACTTGAAAATGAGGAACTTCATTGGCTTCCGTATCAACATGCAAAAATTTTGGCAATGAAAAATTCCTTGCTTGTTTTTTTTCTAAGTTTAAACCGTTACAAATCGAATCTGTGCCCATTTAACGGGTGTTCCATAAATAATAGCCGTTTTGGTATGATCTCGGCTACTTTACATGCTATTGATTCGACCGGTTTTTCAAAATATTTGTCTTTCAATTCTCTTCAAACAAACGTTTAATCCATCAGGATGCTGCTAGAAATTATCAATGAACTTTAAGAAGATAAAAAAGGCAAAAAAAAACGCCAGCTGTCCAACTCAAGATGCGTAGATATTTTTTAAACCTATTAAGATTCGCCCTTACACTGAAGAAGAATCATCCTGCAATACATAAAAGCAAGCTCTTTATGATTTAATATAATAAAAGGCTTGCTAAAGAAATTCTTGGAGTAGCAGACCAAATTTTATTAAGAAACATAAAAATCCTTCTGATTGATGCTTTCGAAGAACATGTAATGTAGGTCAAAAGTTCTCTTGTGAAATGAAGATTCCTACTCAGTAATACAGTTTATTAGTTATGGATAAAAACATTTGTTACAGAATAACGTTTTTTGATTGAGTTAGGTTCGATTTGGTTGAAACGTTCGAATAACGACACGAAAACATATTTTAGTAAGCTCAAAGCAAGCTAATCGTAGTTAATTTATCAATTAGAGTTACGTGTAAAACGAATCCTCGCGTGCATAAATCTTGTTCAAAAAGTGATGCTATTTAACACAGTCATGTCAGTTTATTCATAACTCGTTTCATAAAGGCGAAACTTCGGACATATTGATTTTAGAGTTCACAAATTGATGATTCTGTCATTTTTTTATCTGTTCAATATCTATCAGTCATTTCAAGCAGTATCTTGTTGGCTTAAATATGGGCTTTTAGAGAATTGAAAGACAAACCTTTTGGAGAAACAGCCGAGTCAATAGCATGTAAAATAAGCAAGACAACGTCGAAATACAGTATGGTCATTATTTCTGGAACACCCGTTATTATCAGTGAATCAAATCATCGACTCAATATAGTGCACACTATACTGAATCATTTCTGTTTCTATTTAAGATCGGAAGCACTATGAGAAAAACTACAAGTTTTAAATCCAAACAAAGAACAACGAAAAGCCTAGTCATTATGTCTCGTTAATCATACGAGATGCATGAATCATCATTTACACATGGCAGAAGTTTCCCAGTTAGATGTCGTTTGCAATAAATAATTTTAAGTTGCAATGAGAAATATTCAATAAAAATTTCAATAGTTCAGTTGTGAAACTCAAATTCATTATGTTCTTTGACGAAATAATTTAGAACAAAGAGTTGAGTAAATTATCTATCATACGTTGTGCTTTCAAAATAAATTTCGTTTTGTGATACGGTCTATAAATTTAGAACTCAATTATTATAAAATACTAGTTCAACTAATAAATCGAATACTTAATAATGAAAGTTTATTTTTAAAATATAAATTTGAATAAATATTAACACCGACTTTAATTTTTTTTTGATAAGGTTCATGAGTTCAAAATCTCAGATGTTATAAGAGGATTACTATTGAGAGAGTTCGATACATTTGCAGAACTTGATTCTTGATTGTAATATTCTGAACTTGTTGACACAACAATAGCCGATATTGATGGAATATGGTCATTCAAAATATTTTGATTACACAATGGACAATGTTGATTTGCTAATAACCATGGATCAATGCAAGCCACATGATAATAATGTAAACATACTTTGAAAAACAAATTAGGACGAAAAATAAGATAAAATAGAAATATTTCAATTTATATTTACTTACAAAGTTTTCGAATTTTTTCGTTATCAATAAACGGTTCTAAGCAAATAGAACACGTAGGATCCTCATCATTACGATCATTGCTGTTGCAATGTGGATGAAATTCAATAATAGGCATTCTATCTAGGATTTGTTGAACTGAATGTGCAAGTGCTTTTTGAAGTTTAGCCTTTATTCGATGTCGTTCGTATTGACGATAATAGACAAAAATGCACCATCCCGTGCAAAGAGTCAATGTAAGAACAACGCATGAAGTAAGAAATATAATACTAAACAAACTCTTTTTTCTCAATGAGCTATTGTGTAAGTCTTTCGACGGATCATTGCTAGAACCATGTTTACAAATTACTTTGATTTCTATAGTTTCATTGTTTATATTTAATTTTATCGTATTTTTTGAGAATGCTGTTACATTTAGAGATGCATTAACATTGTCTTTATGTATTATATTCTCTAATACGATTAAAATACCTGTATGAAAAAACAAATACAAAAATAATGTAATAAATAAATAAATAATGTAAAAGAAGAAACATTAATTATTACTTTGAAGTTTATCTTCACAAATTATGAAAAAATTTAATTTATTCACGATACAATAGAGTGATGATGGATTCATTGAAATTGGATTCTTTATGTGAAGAGGTGAAGTGTGTGTAGCTTTCGCTTGATTTTCACGTATAATATAATCAGAAATTTGCTGTTGAAGCATTTTATTTTTCGACGACTTGGTGTTGTAACATATAGTAAATCCATTGTTTGTTTTTATTGAAGCTGCTTGGGATTCTTTTAAAAGGTAATTCATGAAAACAACAAAAAATAACATGTGTTTATGCATAGCTGACATTTTGTTTCTGTGTCAAATGATTATTTTTTCTCTTGAATTTATATAGAATGCTGTTTTTAAATTTAGATCAATGTGATAGTAGTTTTGCCCCTGCTGCCTATGTTTTAATCTTTTTTTTTCAATTAACATCATGAAAGTTAGTTATTTTGACGTGATTATCGCAAGTAAATATAATCAATATGCACACAAATAGAACTCTTTTATATTTGCAGTCAGCCTTACTTTTGTATGCCAAATATAAACATATCTGAAACGCGGCGAGGAACGCATACACGTTATATGAGTGAGAAAATATTATGTATCTATTAAATCCGTTATTTTGCAATTTTAGAATTTCCCTTCGAATGTTTATTTATTTTTCTGCTCGATATAATGGAACATAGAGTGTATAACTGTGAAAAGGTGAAATAGTTCACTTGTATGCTACTGCTGCTGTTTATTACGTAATTGGAATAAGTACCATCTGTCCCCAATCAATTTTCTTATTTGATGTAGCAAAACGTTCATGTTGTAATTTTGAGAAGACCGTCTCTAAGACATGACGAATAGCTGGTATCAAATTTTTGCTCACGTTGATTGAAACATAAAAACGGAGTGTAGCCATATCCTGATACTGTTTGCTAACATCCATTATTTTTGTTAAATGTGCTTCGTCTGTTACATAGGGAACCAGATTTCGTTTGTAGAGCTCCTCAGCTGTAAAACGAGCAATATCTGATTGAAGATTTTGAATAACAATCGAATTCGGATCTTGAAATGAAGAATTGAAAATCTTGTTATGTATATCATATTCATAAATATAGTTAACATAGACATCTTGCGGTCCACAACCAGACGACTCTAGTTTTCTTGACGAGGATGATGGGGGCGTATAAGAATGCCCTCGTAGGAGATAATACAATAAGCCAAGATACGATGAGCCAACTTCTCTACTTGAATAATCCTGTTCCATGGAATCAATTGCTATATCACGTATTCTATTAGATTCTTGATCGGTAATACCGAAAGAGCGGCCTACAACAAATACATTATCATTACTACCCAAATCAAGAACATTTGATTTTACCGTGTGACTGTCGAATGGCTTTCGTCAGTTTTTCAGCGAAAGTTTTGCGTTTCTTATTTCTTCTGCCACTACCTACTACGTGGTCAATTGCTTTGTGATCATCAACAGATATTTCCTGGTTTGCTGAGTTTGTCACAGTGAGGGTGTTGGGAGCAACATCTGATGGTAACGAATTTGCCACATATAAACCATCTTTTAATGAGAAAAACATTTTAAATTCCATTCAACACTCTTATTGGCTAGATAAATATTGCCTATATAGATCCTGAAACTCAAGATTTCACTGTCTTTCTTACTTTGAGACTTTAAGATTTTCAATTTATTAACGATAGAAAGTACACCGCTCACTCTTATAAACTTTTCAGAAAAAAGACATCAATTGAATAGCTATATTTCCGATTATGCTTATTCCAGCTATTAATTTACATCCAGATTAAAAGCACTCAACTTGCCTCGAAAGAAGATGCCCATTGGCAAAGCAACCATGCGCCCCATGGAATCAAAAATGATGTAAGTTACATCATTTTTATGAAACTTTTTGCTGTGAGTAATGATGTCGAAAATGAAAAAAAGATGACATTTTTCATCGTGAAAGAGACATAATCTTTCAGTTTTTTTAAAATCATGCATGATTTTGGCAAGTAAATCATGGCATTAAAATGATTTAGTTTTCCCCAAAATCATGTTGATGAAATGGCTAATATTATTTCAATGTTACTAGGAAGTTCTGCCAGCAGCAACTGAGCTTTTCGCAACGCTCAGCCTAAGTGCCCTTAGTGGGGCTATGCTGTGAACTGCGAGAGTCCTTTATTCTACAAAGTCATATAGACTAGTAACCATAACTAATATATAAACTCATGTGATATCAGCAGGGCTCGACATCCTCTCTGTTCTTATGAATAAACTTTTTTTCGGAAATGGTATGTGTAAGAACATCATATAGGAGTTATTCGAATTCACCATTTAAATAATGTATGTTTAATAGATTTCACGCGTGATAACCATTTTTCATTAAAATTGGACAAATCTTTTCTAATAAAAAGTATAATTCCAGTCACTGCCTGAATTTTACTGAAAAACAATGAAAGTCATCCAGCGATTTTCATTTTTCGAGAAAACCCAAATTACTGAAATGAAAATGGGACAGAAGAAAATAAATTCATTAAGTGATTTCCAGTTTTCAGAAAAACGCTCCGTAACGATATCATAACGATGCCAAGATAATGGAACTACCGGTATTAAGGCGATTTTGTGCAAACACGAGGATCATGTTGGGAAAATTATGCAGAAATAACGAAAGTCGTGTAGTAATTTTTATTTTTCGACAGTAAGGAAAGCCATGAGAGGACAAAAATGAAAACATAATAAAATTAATTAAGTGATTTTCATTTCACCTGAATACTTATTTAAACGGAATGAAAATGATTGAAAAATAATGAAAGTATCGTGGAAACTTAGCTTTTTGTAAAATAATCTAAAGTCATCGAATTTTTCTGAGGAAAACTTTGAAATTAACTATTTAACTGAAATTAGATTGATTGTTTTATTCTCCGGCGAGCTAACGTATCCTCATATGGTGATTCTTCGAAAGAAAGTTCCGACGTAGATCACAAAGCATCGTGTCAGACGATACTTCGATAATTTCCGTATTAAAAATCTGACTAACAACAAGACAGTGAAGAAATCCTAAAGTTATCTGAATTTTTCTTCCTCCCTACTGTTAGAATGGCATATTTAATCACAAGCATAAACTTATATTTTATTTCGAGCAATGAAATTTACCTTGGATTTCTCGCTGTGGACTCGTTTGCGCATTCAAAACTACTTCAGCGGTGACAGTCCCGATTTTCCTTGTTGCAACACTTTCAGTAGCTCCCCCATCTTTGAACCGAAGCCTTTTCTTTGTCTTTTGTGCAGCAGTTTCTGACTGGTTGTCGGCAACAACAGCTTTTACAAGTACCGGGAAGTCTTGGTATCCTCCACGCCTCAGAGACTTCGTTACACTTCCAACCACAGCCTTAGCATCTGAAGTGTCATCCACAATACCAACACCTAGACTATGAGATCGACTCACGTCATGTCCACTTGCTACAACTGCACCCACCACTGGTGCTAATCGTTGATCATCAGTTTGTTGGTCGTGCTGATCTGATTTTGTGTTGCTTGCTTTGCCACCGAGAGGCGCTGAAAGGTCACCATTGGCTGTGTTATTGTGAAGTTTCACATCCTGTCCACTAGTGACGACTGTATTCATAATCGTGACTGACTGTGGATTGACTTTGGTTCGATATTTCTGCTCGTTCTTTGTGCGAATTGATGATTCTGTTGATGACAATGCGCTTAGAATACTTCGAGCAGTTGTTCTCTGCTCCCAACCTCCATTGATTACTCCACGAAAACTGAAAGCAGAACTTTTCTTCATCGTTCTATTCATAGATAAATAATAACTGTACCTGAGATTACTTCGCGTTGCGGAAACGACAGTCGACGTACCAGGAATCTTTGCATGCTGCGAAGCCTTTCCTCCGTTCCCATTTGCTACGATGGCACCAACAACCGCAACTTCTGACGTTTGCGTACTCATTACTAGTGATTGGTGCAACGGTTTTGATTTCACTGCTGCATTAGCAGGATGTAACGGTATGTCAACGGGAATTGGACTGATCGACCTATGTGAAGCAGTAACGATGCCAACTACGACACTATTCTCGCCAACAGACGTTTGATCCTTACTGGAACCAACTGGTGCATGCAAATCCGGATTCCTCACATCTTTTCTCGACAACATTCCAATTTGCGAGTTGCCAGAGCTCTGGACCGGTTTCTGCCCATTATCACTGGCGACCACAGCGTTAACTGCCGGTCGTATAGAAGCCACATTGTTCTGAGTTGGCTGTTGATTGAACTTTCTGTCCCCTGATCCACCTGAAACAGGTGACGATGTGACTGCATCATTATTATTTCTTGCTGCGTTTGCGCGACCATCACTCGCAACGACTGCACCGACTGATGGACCAGATGGCTGAGTTCGACTTGGATTAGCTTGTTGCTTCGAGTTATCGCTGGAACCAGGTTGTCCAGATGGTACTGAGTGGTCTGAGTTGTTTGTATTTGGGATGGGTTTTTGCCCGTTAGCAGCAGCTACTAATGTGCTTTGTATGGAGCTGTCCATAAAGGACGTTCAATCATAAATAATTTCTTGTGATGATTCGTCCTGTTCCTGGGTTTATCCAGCTTCGAAAAGTACATCCATCTCGTTGTTCGTTTAGAGTAAAGATCCTTATTATTTTGGAAGTCGTCTTGTTCAGATATTTGGAATATGGGAGTGCAAGACTCGTATTAATAATGTATTTGCTGCAATGATTCTGAATCTTAGATTGAATGGAACCCTATCTCGAAAAGATCACCTTTAGACTTGAGTAATGCACTATCATAGAAATTAACAATGAAGTTAGTTTTTGTGATGTGCTTCATTTTGAGTGAATGTTTTTCATAGGAAACGTTTTCTAGAAAACGAAGGACTATTTCTGGGGGTCTTTTTGGGAATGGTCATTTTTTTTTATAATGTGAATTGTTTTCAAGACACGGAATTACGTTTTGCGATCAAAAGGAAAAGGAATAAGTGAAATAGTTTCATGGAATTGAATTAATTAAATTTCTGAATTAAGAAATAATCAATGGATTATAGGTCCTTCGAATTTAAATTTTGAGGCCTTTTTCCAGAAGGAGTCCTTGGTTTCGGGGAGGTATGTTTTCCTAAATTTCAGGCCAGGGTGCAGTTTACGATAAAACATCAACTAGTTTTCTAACCAGCATCAGGTTTAAGTTTTACTACTGTACTATAAAACGTTAATGTTATCAAAGCCAGTACAATGATGGATGAGGGAAACCAGAAATATTCTGAGCATGGATCAGTGACTTTGAAAAGCGGAATAAGTTTTCAAAGAAAATGTCTATCACTAATGGTTTTCGCAGTGTGAATGGAAGCTGACGAGATGAAACCCTCAGATTCTAATGAATGTTTGATGATAGCTACTAAGCGATGCTCCTGTAAATAAGATAAAAGCATTTGAGGGAAAAATATTTTCATTAGAAGTAGCCCTCGTTTTCTTGATTTATTTTCATTTTCCACTGGGCTACCAGCAATGTGAAATGAAGCAATTCTGACCAGAGCTTTGGTTCATGAATGGATCTAATGGTTAATTGTATACTCCGCAATGTCCAACTATTACAATCATGTCCTCTCAAGAGAATTTAGTGTTTGAAAAACACACCTTTTAGGAAGTCATCAGAAAGTCGGAATTTCTGAAAAGATAAATATCTTAAGAATGTTACATTTATTATGGCTGCAAAGTTCAGAGCATTCTATTGATCATTAGACTTACTCATGACCAAAATCACAGACGAGAATCGTTCATTTCACATTTCTAGTGCCCCCGCACAAAAATAAAACAAATCGGGAGAACAAGCATTACTTCTAAAGGAAATATGTTTCACTCAAACGCTTTTACCATATGCACAACAGCAGTGCTTAGTAACTATAGACAATCATTGATTGAAATCTGCCGACTCCACTGTAAAAGTATCCACTTTAGCTTGCTTGAAGATCGCTTAATTCGCTCGAGTCATTTACTACGATACCTGCTAACTGTAACGAAAATAAAATATATTCGTGAGGTATATCAAGATGTACAGAAGTACGCATATATGGAGATAAGATAGTGGATAACAAATTGTCGAAGATTACCAGTAGTATAACGAGAACGTTCTGAGAATACAGAATAGGGATGATTTATTTTATAATTAATTTAAAATATAAACGTTAACAGCACTCAGGTGATAATAATTATGCGCACGTAATGTCCACAGCACTTACACGCACGTAATCAGCGCAGTACTTACACGCAATGTATTTATTTCACTATGCACCACTTCTGTGTGTTCGCTTCTCAACTTAACTCGATACTCTCCTATGTAACTCCCAACAAACAATACACCAGCTATAAAACGATATACCCCTAGTTTTAATCTTCGAGTCCACAATGGTGCATATTCTCTGTTGTTCTCCTCTCTCTTTCTCTCTTGCGAGAAGGGAACATTGAGCATATACATATACGAGGTATGGAGTAACGATTAAAAACGTAGTGAAAAAAACAATATACTGTACAGTAATGAAAAAAGCATTGAACAAGTATGAAAGTTACAAGCACGATGACGACACAACCCGAAGACACAAAGAAATGAGACTCAAAACACTAAAAGATGAATGTCACCTATGAGTGATAGCACATCACATTGGTGTATCTCATGTGCACTTACGTAACCAAACAAATCCTGAACAGGGACATTCGACAGAGTTTCGGGATAAACTGTTTCATAGAAACAATACAAAACTTGAACCAAATTCCTAGAACCAAATTTAATACAAACGCAGAAAGAATTCTTACAGTATAAGAAAAATCTGTTATAATTCCACGCTTTTTCCTTGTCAAACCATCGATTTTCGGAATCATCCAAAAATAATTCCATAAAATACAGCTACCTATCAACACACACCAGTAAAAAATATAATATCCTCGAAGCAAACAGCCTTTTGAAAACTAGAAGAATACTCGACCACAGATGATAAACCATAAAAATCCAGTTAGTCCGCGCACCATGTGTAGTAAACAAAAAGCAACCAACTACTTTCGACCAGGATCGAAACAATGAAATCGTAACGATAACAGAAACCCAGATAATAAGGAACCTAAACCAATACACAGTGATCGTAAGAACAAATTCACACAAAACAATGCAACTCTCCGGAAAATCAAAAAAAGAAACACGCCAACAACAACCAACGCGACCTGATCTGCAGTTTCCCCGAAGCCATATCAAAGCCAGGACGTCCAAACCGAATTTTCCGCATGGGTTGTGCGAATTCTAGCTTACCAGCCAACACTTGCTGAGCCGCTATCGAATCGGCTGACCCACCGGAGGCTGGTGCGGATGTTGCAGCGTTGTTTCTGATGTTTCCAATGCCGGAGGCACCACCACTAGCAACCACAGCGCCTACTGCAAGCCCTGCTGAATGTGTTTTGTTTTCGCCGCCTTGCTCCTGCGAATTCGAGTTTCCAGTGTTTTCTCCAGACGATTTCGATGCTTTTGACCGTGTCGTTGCCGGAGTGGCTTTCTGTCCGTTTACCCCAGCAACAACAGCGTTGACGACAGGTTGCGCTGGTTGTGATTTACTGGGAACGAGTTGTTGACTCGCTTTCGAATCGGCCGAGCCACCGGAGGCTGGTGCGGATGTTGCAGCGTTGTTTCTGCGGTTCCCAATGCCGGAGGCACCACCACTAGCAACAACAGCGCCTACTGCAAGCCCTGCTGAATGTGTTTTGTTTTGGCCGCCTTGCTCCTGCGAATTAGAATTCGAGTTTCCAGTGTTTTCTCCAGACGATTTCGATGCTTTTGACCGTGTCGTTGCTGGAGTGGCTCTCTGTCCGTTTACCCCAGCAACAACAGCGTTGACGACAGGTTGTGATTTATTTGGAACGAGTTGTTGACTCGCTTTTGAATCAGCCGAGCGTCCAGAGGCCGGTGCGGATGTTGCAGCGTTGTTTCTTATGTTCGCAATGCCGGAGGCACCACCACTAGCCACCAGAGCACCTACTGCAAGCCCTGCTGAATGTGTTTTGTTTTGGCTGCCTTGCTCCTGAGAATTCGAATTCGAGTTTCCAGTATTTTCTCCAGATGATTTCGATGCTTTTGACGGAGTCGTTGCCGGAGTGGCTTTCTGTCCGTATACCGCAGCAACAACAGCGTTGACGACAGGTTGTGCTGGTTGTGATTTACTTGGAATGAGTTGTTGACTCGCTTTCGAATCAGCCGAGCCTCCAGAGGCCGGTGCGGATGTTCCAGTAGTGTTCTTGGTATTTGTGTTGATTGGGCTAAGAATGGGTGGATTTATTTTGTCAACTGATTCCCCTGATGATTGCTGTTGGTTTTGAGTTTGCTGTTGAGTTAAATTATTGTTCTTTACGTTTTGTGCTGTAGTGGTTGTAGTATTTATGGAGTTAGTATTCTGAGTTTGATTGCGTCCGGTGTTACTGGGCACAACCGCATTGACTACGGGTTGTGCGGACTGTGCATTGTTCTGAGATGGCTGCTGATCGGACTTTGTATTCCCTGATCCACCTGATATGGGTAATGATGTGACTACATTGTTTGCATTTCTCCCTGTGTTCGAGCCGCCATCACTCGCCACGACTGCACTGACTAATGGACCAGATGGTTGGATTCTGCTTGCATTCACTTGTTGGTTCGAGTTATTATTGGAACCAGTTTGTGCGGATGGTACTGATGTGTTCGTGTTGTTTGTATTCTGAGCGGATTTCTGCCCGTCACCACTGGCGACAACCGCATTGACTACGGGTGGTACGTTGTTCTGAGTTGATTGTTGATTGGACTTTATATCCCCTGGTCCTCCTGATTGGGATTGGTTGATTCCAACCATGGAACTGTTCTGAGTGGTGGTATTCTGAGTAGGGGCTGATGCGGAATTGTTTTTTGAGGTTGACGGAAGAGAGAAATTTGTTTGATTAATGATGTTCGGTTTAGGCTGATTTATAGGGATGTTCGTTGTTGCAGTTGATCTGTTATCAGTTGGATTTTTAGCTGCAGAGGCGTTTAGCGCATTGTCACTGCGGCTTCCCGTATTGGTTTGGTTCGCTGTTTGTTTACCGTTGAGTGTATCCGTGTTTAGGATAACGTTCTGCTGTATGGGTTGTTGCTGAAATTATTCATTGAAAGAAAAGTAAGTGTATCTGTATTTTTCCTTCTCTGTTAGGCCTAAAGATATAGACTATGCATAGGTCAGTATTGACGAGAGATAATTTTAACTTCTGGATGAGTATCTGTGGTTGAAAAAAGATATCGTTGACTTCGTAGGTATCAAGGAATTCTCGTGATTTCCGTTGCAACATGAGACAAAACATAATGCTAACACTCTGAATTAATCGCTTTCATGAGAGGAGACTCACAGTTTTGATGGCATATATTTTGGTGGACACTGTTGTAGTCGAGGGTTTCGGCGCTGCTGTTGATATTGACACGTTTTGATTTCCTGTTGAATTTTTTCCGTTGACTATCGGAGCTATAGACAAAACGGGGTCCTGTTGGATCGGTTTCTGCTGAGACAAAGCAATTGAGCCATCAGTTGAAGTATTAGTCTAAATATTAGTTGCAAAGAACGTTTTACACTAGTTTTTGAGTAATGCTGCATTTTTGGGGTTTAAGAACTCACAGATTTTGTTTGATTGATCAATATGTTGGATGCCATTGAGTTTCCATTCGAAGATGAATTCGTTACATTTCCACTAGAAGATGACGAGTTTAGTGAGACATTTGAAGAAGTTATAGTAGCGTTGATTTTTGACATTGCCGCTGAACTGTTTGCAGTGGCACCTGATGTGATACTTGTAATAATGCCACTCGTGTTTTGTGAAACTGTATTTTGAGCATTTACTGTTATGTTTATTGACGATCCTGATGTATTCATGTTTTTCGTGCCGGTTTGAGTTAAATTATTAACGGCCTGTGTGTTTGTTGTAGCTGCACTGTTTGATCCTATGACATTCATATAGTTTAGTGAATTTGTTTCAGACTCAGTGCTCACCTGTTTTAGTATCTGTTGAGTTAGTTTTTGAAGAATTATTTGAGTTATTACTGGATGAGTCTAAAGATGTGTTGTATACAGATTAAAGCAACAAAAAATTCAACTGGATAGGCTTACTTGCAGATTGTTGTAATAAGGTAGTTTGACCATTTGATGATAATGCTTGCGTTGCATTATTCTGTAGGTTCACAACTACTTTCTGTAAATTCATAATCACTGAAGAAGGCACACTGATAGTCGACAATGCAGGAAGTCGCATCGATTTAGTAAGCGTAGGAAAATATGTCTTCAATAATTTATAGTAATTAGTCTCAATATTCGAAACAATATCTGTACGTAAACTTATTTGAGTTATTGGATTAATAAAATAGACTCGAAATGTCAAAACATATCCACCGCTGGATGTAGATGTACGTGATATGAATGTGACATTACTAGTTTTGTTAGGATAACTGATATTGAGTCCAGAACGAAATAGATTAAGAAGCGCAGTATGAAATGCATCACTATTTTGGAATGAACCCGCTGATAGAGCTGCTGTGTACAATGATGATGTTGTTTGAATCGTCCATTCAAAATAATTATCACCACCTGTATGATAATCACAAATCGTATCCACTGCACCAGCTTTTATTTGTTCATTTTTTAGTGATATTGCATTAGCTCGATCAGTAAGACCTAGGTAGAGAATATAGAAACAACGGAAGTATTTATTTTTCAAACTAAAAAATTCCCTCTTTCATTGTATACCAGATGAAATAGAACTTTGTGCTTGAGTTATATTTAGGTTAGTTGTTGCTTGGGTCGTTTGTTGTATACCATTCGGTAAAACAACTGTTGTTGTTATATTACAAGCAAATGTAATGCTGTATGTTATATTAACTATATCACCCGTTTGAGTGAAATTATAACCAAAACCAACAGCATTTTCACCGAAGTCTTGAAGTAATTTAGAAATGGTTTGGTTTAGTGTTGATTTTGAATAATCAGTAGCATTTATTCCCGATGCGGTTAGCTGTGCTGCACTGATATTTTGTATGAACGTTGCCAATGTACAATTGGCAGCTTCTAATGAACGCACACTAAATATGCTGACTGCAATAGCCACATATAAATAAGTGTGCAACATGACGAATATGATTGATAACGGTATTTAGATTCTATGATATATAGAAATATCAGTAGTAAATAGAAATACTGATATTTTATATTTCAAATTACTGATATTCTTCAAAGGTTCCACTTGAACTATGATGGTAAGAAAGAAACTAATAAATCTATCAATTAACTCATACTCTTCAAAATATGTTCTTTTTTCTTTCGGTCGAGATTGCCATATGTTGCCCTTTATTGTACAGAATCCATTCAAACTAATTGAATTATTCCTACCCATTTATGACAACATATTGAAAATATTTATTAAATTCGTTTGTATTTAAACAACATGAAACGATGACGCCAGTTTTTAGGTGGGGTAAGCGCACTTCATTTTATCTGCTAGTAATCAAACGACATCGATTACTAAGTTTCAAGCTTTTACTTAAATGAGATTTCGTCAATATAAATCCATAAGTAGCTGCTAGAGATCCACACGCCTACATTTCTATGTGTCTTTTTTTAGCAATATAGTAACAGTAATGATCAATTGTTAACAGTTCAAGCGATTTGATTGAGTTGAGAATCAATAGATAACCTGGGTGTCAAAAGTGTTCAAATTAGATATATATCGAATATTGTTTTACTTAGATTTGACAAGAGATAATCAAACGTAGCAAGTTAGAATAAGCAAATGATGTTCTTTATCATATATATATATATATTGAGAACTTTTTTTTCTGAATTAAATTCGGTTCAGACAGAGTTAGTCTTTGATGGGAAACAAAAACAATGTTTGTCCAGAAGTTTTTTAATAATGCATTATTTTACATCGATTAAAAGTACCTCAGTTTTTTTCAATAAGAAAGCCTTTTTATAACCTAATGTGTTGAACGAAGCCTGCTATACAAAAATAGATAATTTACTTCGCTTCCTACTTATCGCTGATAAGTATTAGAATCTCTTGTATTTTAAATATCAAAATTCTCAAAAACTATTTATTTTGAAAACTGTTATCACATGTACAGAATGACATGTGGAAACTTATTTTCCTGATTTTGACTTCTTTAATTTATAATTTATTGAAACCGATGATTTTGTAGAATATAAAACTCTCTACAAAACTAAAAAAGGCGAAACTATTCCACAGCATTCTTTAGAGAAATTGAACATCATAGAAAAAAATTCTTATGTTTCGTCGCACAAACGGCATCCTTTTATCTATTAACATATTTTTTTTCATAGCTAACTAGTCGTAAGCCATGGTCAATAAGAATGGATAGATTTTAAAAGAGTATCAAATTCTGCTTTTAGCTGACTACTTTCGACCCTACTGAATCACAGTTCAGTGTCCAAAAAATGACTAGACACGATTACTAAGACCTTTGAAACTAGCATTTTGCACAAACGTCGTTTTGGTCGTCATCGAATACTTGTTCTTTTTCAATCAACTTTAATTGAGAAAAAAACGTTATGAATATATATATTTTGAACAGGGCATCAAATTCTTATACTAGCTGATTATTTTTGATTGTCGGTTGCTATCTGTAGGTGAAGACAACATGTTTTTTTTTCTAATTGAAAAAGTGAATCATTAAATTCATAACTAAAATAGTACGAACGTATTGATATAGTCGAATCAATGTGTAATCATTCATAAATAACTCTATGAAAGTGCAATGACTATGATACTTCAATCAACGATCAATTACTAGCAATCTAAACTAAAGTTTATATAAAATTCAAGATATTGATTCGTCAAACTCCCATTCAATCAAATCTACTCACTATGGATCAATTTATTTGATTGTAACAAATTTGATTTCTGTTTAGAACAATATTTTTGTTCCTATAGTTTATTTGAACAGCTCTGCATAGTATGATGTTGAACGAACGGATTAGATTGCTCATTTATATAGGAATCAGTAAAGAAGATACGATTTTTAGCAATTAGATTAATGTCAGACACTTCGATGTCTGTTTTTACAAAGTAGGCCATCGAAATATTTCAATTAAAAAGAATATATTTCTTCCTAGCAATGTTGGCAAACAAAAATAATAGCAGAAATCATATTTCTATGAAACGTTTATATGACTATACTAATTCTATCTGTAGATTTTAACAATAAATCGATATTATTAGTGCCTATTTTGTTTTTATCATTACCACGGCAGGTATCAAGATTATTCTTCTGCAACTATTTTAAGTTTCTTAGTTATTACTAACTGTAGGTGTATTTACGCATTGTTCTCGATTATAATGTGAACTTTGATATGATCTATTATGATAACTACACGAGTGAGACCACAGCACAAGAGATCGAAAAGAAAACGTTAAGTAAGAATAAGTCAATCATTATATGATTGTAAAAGTTACACTAGTCTAATTGTTTTTAGTATTAACAGAATTTGAAATGTTCAATGGATGAGTATTTGACTCATGCAGAGATTTAGTTCGATTATCATTTTCAATTTCGTTGAAACCGATTGAATTGTTAAGTGAGACTTCAGTTTTCAATAGATTCGACAAACAATATCAAAAGAGAAACAACTTCTTTGAGATTGGCTTCTCTTATAATTCACAGTCTATATTTTGATTAAAAATTATTTTGCTATTGATTGTTATTGGTAAAATAATAAATAATAATGATTTAAATTGTTCTCACAAAATCATTCGCAGGCAAGAAGTTGATTAAATATGATTTGAATGGTACACAATCAATTTCTCTTTTTTTAGCTTATTACTAATAAAACATTAAATTCAGACAATTAATTGTGGCAGCGCAAGATCGATATGTTTTTCAAAAAAATAGAAAGAAAAAACGAATGCCGAACTTGAAGTTTGACTAGAATTCAAAACTTTTCGGAACTTGTCTTTTTGAAAACTCTAATAAAATTTTTGTCCAATTATGAAACGACGATATTTTTAGAATTGAATATATGTAAAATATCATTCTTCGCACACTGACTATGTTCATTTCATTGGAACACAGTTATCGACTACTTTTTCTAAAATATAGTTCTTTTCTAACGAAATTTCAGATCGATGACCCGAAAGATAAACAGTTAGGACAGGCTATTTTAAAATATAGTTAAGTTTTGCTAGGATACAATTAAATTCTGTTCTGACGACGTCCTAAAATAGAGATTACAAGAGCAAAAGGTAAGTACATGTTGTTCCATAAGATTGTTATTTGACTATTGCACTTTCATCGTCAGTGTACACTTTTTACCAGTCAAACTAATGATTATTATTATTAGTGAATGAATCATTTAATTTTTATCAGATGATATTGTCTTTTAGTTCTGAAAAAAAAACTATATTATGCTTTGTCCTCAATCATCTCTGGATGATTTCGAATATATTCACGATATGATTCGAACAATCTTAAGCGACAAAGTTTCATTTTGATAAATGGAACTTATTCCATCATGAATATCTATAGTCGGAAGATTACGTGCAGTACATATGCTAGGAAATAAACGAGGTGTTCGTGATTCATTTCAAACAGATATGAATACTGATAAAAGTTGACCTAATTTTATTTCGTTAATTTCTTCGATAGACCCTGTTAAATTACTGATGCACAAAAACAAACAACACATGTGCCTTTATGCATACATAAATATGAAGGTAATTATAGCTATCAGCTAGTGAAGATAAGAAAAAAGAACGAAGAATAAGGGAAAATAAAGACGAAAAAAAAATACACGAGGATAATTAAGCCCAACATTACCGTCACGCTCGATAGTGTTTTTCTAAATTTCGTTATTGAGGAACTAATTAAAAACAACGTAAGAACTAAAAAAATACATTGTCATCGTTAGAATCAATTCATACTGAAGGACTATGTTTTCAAATGATGGTTTTAATGAATTAAAATGCTATCCTGTATAACCTTTAGATTTCTAGAAGTTATTTTTATAGCTCTATCGAAATAAGAGTAAAGAGCACATTTACTGTTTGACTTTGTTATTGTTTTTATCTCACTCCTATTATTTTTTAATAATATTATTACTGTTCTAACTGAATTCTTGTTTTGGAATAGTTCACAAGCAACAAAAACTTATAATTTTTTAACACAAAAGTTAATCATAATATCAATTTTAATATGAAAAAAGTAAATGACAAAAAAAAACATAGTTCTGTTCAACAGACAAAGATAAAAAATTCAAATGTATAAAATTCATTTTCTATCGATTTCTTTAGAAAACGACATTTGATTATGGATATGAACAGAAACCATCGTTTCTGTGACACATGATCTCTCGTCATCTTACAAGTCGGCACTTTCGAGAGTCCTATCTATCTTCACGATGATCATCATTAAAAAAATCTTTAACATCACTAAACAATCATCGGTGGAGTCATCGATAGCAGAACAATAGAAATATTGTTACGGTACTCGTTTGAAAAATATATTGTTTCGTGTCTATCAAGTTTTCAATGATTCGCTGATGAGTAAAATGCAAATAAGGACCATCGATCAATTACTTTCGTCAAAGATTCAAACGTCTTTTTCTCTCACGTATCAGCACCTAGTTAGAGTAATCATTGGAAGATTTTTTCTCACGTCGATAAGTATTTAAATGAAATTTTGTTTTCATTCTACTAGAAAATCGTCCTTGAAACAGCTGATGTCACGGTTTAATCGATGTAAACATGTTAATTTGACAGGACCAAAAACAAATCACAAAATAAACTGATTTTGTGTCGTCGTTTGTTAATATTCACTGTAAATAGAAAAGAAAAACGCAAACCTATAAGAAAGAACAAAAACGATATTCATTTGCATTACTTTTCTTTTAAAGGTAAGTATCGCCGCAAGTTTTTATTTTTATCTTGTTTTTCGATGATTGCATATTATGGAGAAGGAAATCTGTTGTGTGGTCCATCATTTTATACTCGAATAAATATCTAGTGAAATGTTTGTTTTTGTTCATATTGAGATCAATTTGATGAGCGAGTAACAGATGGATACGGTTGATTAATTATGTTACATACTTGCAATCGTAGAAATATGTTCACGTATTCGGAAATTATTATTTAAAAAAATCGTCTCAATTTTGCTTACTAATACTTTGACTTTATACTGACCGTTGATGCTCTGAAAAGAGTCGAGTAAACGCAGCATGAGTTGTACATGATGTGCGTCGATTTCAAAATTCGAATGCAAAGATATTCAGAAACTAAGTATAAATCATTTTTGTTTTTCTTATCCATTAAATGAAGATTACAAACCATGACTATTCAAGGCTTGAATTAAATCTAATTCACCTGTAGTGTGATGTTGTCGTTTTTACATGTAATAATCTAGTGAAAATATCAGGTACCCTTGAAAAAAAAATACAAATTTCGAAGGTATGATATTCATATTTCAATAGTACAAGACTGTCGCCTTCAGATTGATCTTTTAACTCAATGTATAACAGAGAATCTGTTCATTCTCTGGGACAGCAAAAATTATTCCTATCAGCTAACATAATCAGATCTGTGTGTAGCAACATACTTACACATCTTGATTGAAATTCTACAGTGAACGATTCATTCATGATGCGTTCGTATTTTAGTTTTAATAAAACAATAGCTTACAGTGCAATCGATAAATCACAAATATCATATAGTGATTCATTTTCCATAAGGTCGACTCGTCATATTTTCATAAATAACTACTGATTCACTTTAGAATGAGTATTAGCAATGATTCATAGGAATATAAATGACTTTGAATGATCATCGATGATCTAGAAATCTATCAACTATGATGAACAACAAAATTTGTAAAATGAACCGAACCGATTGGAAATTTTCAAGGATATTATACAATTAAATAATTTGTGACCAGAAATTTTCTGATTATGATTGCAGAATATCAGTTGTTTTGAAAATAAAAAATTTTCAACTTGAACAAGAATATAAGAGTAGTAATCTGTTTGACATAGAATGTTAACAGAACATTGATGACTGCGGCGGAACCAGGGGATGGTTATGGGGGAGAGGGGGCTCAGCCCCCTCTACGGACCTTCGAGCCCCCCTAGCGAGATTTTCGAAAACTGTATTTTTTCTATTTTTGTCATTTCCATGAAGTATCAATTACCTTGTCCAAACATAACGCTATCATGTTTTTGACATTTGTTTAATTATTTCAGAAACTGAGCGGGTTAGAAAGCTAGTCAGAACACCCGTCGAACCAGCTTATCTTGCTCTATTTGTTATGTAAAATTGAATGTTTTTCATTGAACTTTCGAACCCCGAGAAAGCTTTTCTGGTAGAGTAACGTTGTGGCGTCACCAGAAAATTGTGGGTGGTGAGGCTGAGCTCCACCTGGCCTCACATTACTGATGTCACTACTCAAAAGCCGGAGATGGGCTCAGCCTCATCTGGCCCCACCCTAGTGATGCCACTAGCGCAAACCTGTTACATAGAATGATCTTTTTCCTTTAGTGAGGTTTATCAACCTCTCGGGTATTACTTCAAATGGAATGCTAATAAAGTCAGTTTGTAGAAAATCGAATGGTTTCTCTAGCATTCAAGAAGATTTTCCCTGAACTAGTTTTCCTCAGGCGAAAAATACAAAAAAACAAACTTAACACAGTAACACTGTTTTTTGTTGACAAAATTTGAACCCCTTAATGTGCTCAGAAATATTTCATTTTTATACATGTTGGTCATTGTAGTACGCATATCGTTCTGTACAACAATAAAGTTGCTACATTGGAACGGGAAGTCATTAGGTGTACGGTAAATTGAAAACTGTTCAATAACTTAGAAATGGTCGCGAGAGATTAGAGCAAAATATTAATGGAACGTTTTTCAGAGAATCAAATTTTGCATCGAGTAGTGTGTCGCTCAGTATTTTTGAAAATGTTTCTTTGTTAATAAATTCAGAATACAATTTTCAACAATTTGAAAACCAAGTTTTGATGTCAAAACTTTACATTTAAAAAAAAAATTGTGAAATTCGTAATTAGCGCAACAAAACTAAATCTGAAAACACATTTAGATTCGACAATAGTGAAAAAAAAATTTCTGAAAAACTTGATCAGCGAAAAGTTGTGTTACGTGAACAAGCTGTAATATTGAAAATATTTCTGTTTCTTTATTTGTTAGCTCAACTTATACATTGAGGAAAAAGAGTCGCGGGAAAGAATTTTGCAGTAACTAATAGTAAAATTTTATATCCTCTCCCCAGACTAAAACGGCATTCTCTTATACTGCGTATCCGCGCATCGTTACTTTTTGGGTAGCCTTCTATTAGAATCATTGTTTTAATCAAATATTAATTAAAATCTTTAAGAAGAATTAATAATTTATAATAATCAATTAACAGCTGTAACTGATGTTTGTCGGGTATTTTCGAAGAAAAAAATGCCATTTTTGTATATAAAAATGCCATGCGTGATATTTTGCGAAGTAATTGCTCAAAAAAAAGAGTAGAAAAACGACACATTTGACTATTTATTAATTAACGCGTGCACAAAATTAGGTATTTTTTTAATTAACAAATTAGTGCATGGCGTTCTAATAGGGCCGATGAACTTTTGTTCGAATATGGCCTTATGTAAGAAGTGACCTTCTGATATGGCTCAATCATTTTGGAGGGGGGGGGGGGAGCATGACAACTTTATTACCACAGCTAGTTGGAAATTGTTTTTCGGAAGCCCCCTAGCTTAAAATCCTAGTTCCGTCACTGATTGATGATTTTACTGATTCTTATATATTTACGTTATTCAAAATCACTAGATCTTTTTGATAATCCATCATCATTGAAATTTATTTCAATGCGCCAAAAAATACATAAATGATAATTTAGGCATCGTCCTTCTTGAAAACATATCATCTAGATTCAATAGATGAATATTGTTAACTTTGAGGATATTAAATTCTAATATAAAAGATGTATATTTTATTACTCGTATATTGGCATACTCTGAGGATCAACGCGATTGTATCTACTTTAAAAATAATACATAGAATTGTATGACTGACAGAGTATGTCTTAGTTTTCGTTTGGATAGAGGCGTTCACTATTTATCTCAGATTTATGGCGAATTGTTGGATATATACATATATGAAATTGAATTTCGCATTCATATCTATGATATATCTGTCGAGTTATTCGTAGTTTTACTAGTTGTTTGTGTTTTGAATGATAGAGTAATCTAATGTGTAAGAAAAAAACAATCTATTGAGTTCAAGTACATTTTCCGTGCAATCTATGAGTTGCAATACGTAGGCGAACATTGGCTACGATGGTATAAACTCAATCAAGAGTCCAATAACAATACGAATGCTAAATGAAACAACTGTAAAGAAAAGTGATAGTAATTAAGGCCCCCCCACCCCTCAAAAAAAGTCTATTTTCGTCGAGAAAATGAAAATTAAGATAACACCATGAGGTGATAGCCCATCTTCTGCTCTTTCAGAATCACTATAGTTTTTTTTCCAAACACCATTTTTTGACCGAAATTTTAAGTGATCTTTGAGAGGTCCTCTATGTCAAAAACGGTTTGTTTTTTAAAAATTAGGTCTTTGATTTCTAATTACTGATTAATTAATTAATTAATAATTAATTAAGCGCTCAGCGTGTGCAGAATTAAAAGTTATGCATGACGAGATAGGTCAAATCCTCAAAAACTGCGTGAAAATTGAGAAAATTTAAAAAAACAGCAAAAAATGTTCGAAAAAATGTTTTTATGTTTCTCTCAAAATCATGTTTTTCAATTTTCCATCCTAGTTATTTTGCCTTCAACTATGTTTTTTCAGAAATTAATTTTTACCATTCGATAGAGCATGCAAAGACGCAGGGCGTCTCGTGCTCCGATTTTTGAAAAAGCTTTTTTTTATGTCCAAAAAAGATCGCCTACAAAATTCACTTGCAGTTTTTTGACCTTTTTTCAGGGACTTTGCATTGTGGAAACTTTTTTGGCTTACAGAATGGACTTTTTTAACATCGGAGCACGAGATGCCCTGCGTCTTTGCATGCTCTATCGAATGGTAAAAAAAATTTTTCGAAAAAACATAGTTGAAGGCAAAATAACTAGGATGGAAAATGGGTCACTTTTAACCAGTGTTCACTTTATAACTTCCTTAAACTTGCATATTTCGGGCTGAAATTTTTATCGTAGACTACCCGACTTAGTCCTAACAAATCCTCAAAATTTCAGCCGATTTGGACTTTTTTTGATGGAAATAGACTTTTGAGGGGGGGGGGGCCTTAATGATAGTGACCTTGTGCAGTGGTTTCACAATTTTAATAATCAATTGTTCTAGATAAAATCGATGAGAAAAATTTCTTGAAAATCCGTTACAACTTCGTACTATTGATTATGTTATAATATGAGTTCGATATAGAATATGACCGATTTTGTAGAAAAGTACTATCGAGATATAGATTTTTAATTTGTCTGAAAAATAATATTTAGCAAAACAACAAATTACTACCATCGTACCTGTAAGATAAACATAGAAACATGATTTAAATCTTGTTATTGGTCGTATGTTATTTGCGTTATTCTGTTTATGTCGAAGCAGATTTCTTCATTGTTGTTTCCTCAGCATTACAAAAATTCTTCATACATTTGAGTACATATCGGCTATTTACAATCTGTTGCGATCTTAGGAAATCATTCATCACGATATATGCGTGTGTAAAAGTTTAAATATGTACTTTAACGAACTTCAATATATCTTCCTAAGCTGTTTTTCATGAGAGTATTTTCTAAAGTCTTATTTCCTGAATCTCACAGTAAAGTTTGAGAAATAGTTGAACATTTTACAAACTAATTTTTACGATGTTCATTGATATAAGATTTTCGTTAACTAACAATGTTCGAGTAGAAAATACAGATATTCTAAGAAAAATTATTTGATTCAATCGATTTCCGAATGCTCATTGACGACTGGTATAATAATTAAATTTTGATGATATAGTCTACTGTGGCTTTGGTCATTAGTTCTGATAACTACTGAACATTGAATTCAAAATTATATTTATTCTTTCATAAAGACATAGTCAGAATTTTTTAAAATCATTTTTTCATTTTCGTTATCAACTTTTACATAAGATAGCAGATAGTACCACATGAGTATTGCATTGTTAATCGTAATTAAATGTGAAAACATCGATGTTTTTTTTGTTTTTGAATACACTGATTTGCGTGGTCAATAAGTTTGGAAGTTTTTATTTCTCAACTTCTAATGGAATTCTGTATTTTTAGTAATTCTTTTGGTCGTATTAATTAAATAGTTGATATCGTAGGATAGGCGACACAGTACGTAAATAATTTTGTTCATAGATAAAACTTTCGATAATGTTTCATTGTTTTTAAATAGTAAACTATGAGTACAACTAGGTCTAAACAACTATGTATGGAATGTGCCAAAGGTGGAGGCATTACAATATGTGTTGGATGTCAAGGAATCTATTGTAGAAAACATTTTCATGATCATCGAAATTGTCTTGGTGAAGAGATGGATCGTGTTTGTCAACAACAGGAATTTCTTCAGCGAAGTTTAGCTGAAAGTAATTTTGCCCATCCACTTCTCTCTCATATCAACGATTGGGAACAGGCATCGATAAGAAAGATTCAAGAAGTTGCAGATAAAGCAAGAAGCGATCTGACACGATATATCAATGAAACGAAATCACAATTGAGACAGTCTCTTAATCAAATCAAAAGTGAATTAGATGCAAGTCGTGAATTAGACGATTACACAGAAATCGAATTGTCTGAATGGGCAGATCTACTCGAAAGGCTTCGAAAACTGTTTGAAAAGCCACCTGCTATTGATATCATCGATGATCAATCACAACCACTTATACGCGTTATTCAACGAAAAGGTATATTGAAATGAAACCATGACCACATACATTCGGAAAATTGTCACTATATACGAGGAACATTTAACTGAATAATGAAAAGTAATACATTCGATTGAACTTTGTATCAAATGTCAGAATAATGCAATTAATTGCAAAATTTGACTTAAAAATCTTTCATCATGATTACTTTGTATGTATTCAAATGTTGAAATCTTTGAACAACAAGCATTCATCCTATTGAATTGATAAGTTACAGATTTTCAGTGAATGACCTGCTCAAGTAAATGATGAAATCTAATGATCGAGATTGAACTTTTTATCAGTATAGATAATCAAAGATTGAGTGCATGGAAATGAAAAATGTGTCGTAGATTGTTGTAGCTGAAGCATCAACATTATGCGAGTAGTGTCAATATATTTTGACAAATTTTAACCGATTCATATTTTTGTAACTCAGGCACACATCAGTTTGAAACTAATTTATCTCACATAGAATTGAGTTTCAAGATAGATCAATTGCTTAGGATTTTTTTTTGTTTCACTCTTTTTAAATAGTACAATCAACTCTTTATTTAACAATCGAATATAAATTCATAGTATTAACTGCTGCGAGTCAAGTTTGAAATGAAATGTTGAGTAGATGAATAAAAAGTATGCAACCGTCCCTACGAATACAATACTCAAATTTTTGTTACCTGAAGATGAAATTGCAAAAAAAAACACTCTCATGATATGTCTTGACTTACTGATAGCTACCATTGTACTGACTTTTGAATTGATAACGATTCAAAACTTGATACTTCATATTTGAAATTGTATCGTTGTAAAATCATTTATCAAATAGTGTACTCTAGCATCTGTGATGATACATATCAGTTCACTGTCTTTTGTTTAAAAAAATATTTAGAAACTAATTCAGTTTAGTTAGTGAGATGACATCTTGAAGTAAATTAAGTGTACTACTCGTCAAAATTAAGATCTAATAAACAACTAATAGTGATAGAGTAACAATCAAGGAGAATTAGCACAACAACATGATATATCTACATTGGATCGATAGAAGTGATCAATTATTATGAACTTACAGAGTAACTAGTCGTATTTCTGCTATGATTTAAACAATCGAACCAATGCTACTACTTCTAGAATAGAGACACAAATATAGCAATTTAGCGTGATTTGTTTTAAGACTAAATCTCATTTGTCAATAAAAAGATTTTACTAAATCGTATGTCCATGGAAGGAAAATGAATAGGATATAGTTAACAATTTACATTCGGCCGAGACATGTTCACCTCATAAATTTGTTCTTCAGATTGACCTCGCTACAAGTTGGGATTACTTTCGAAATGTTTAAAGCTTTCTGTATGATTATATGCAATCAATTGAATATTATAGAAATTTTACTAGACGAATTTCGAATGAATACTATCCAAGAGAGAAGCAAGTTAATTCAATAATTTTTCATATTGAATTAGTTCTAAATAGATTTTAAAGAATGCATGAGGTAATATAGTAAAACTAGAAAGATAAGAACGAAAATAGAATATTGAGCAGATTCTCTCACTCAATTGGTTAGAAGTTATTTTGTTGTATTGATTTGATAATTAACCAAGCATGTACAAATTGTTCGGTTTGATTCGCCAGATATTAGAAATGAACATTGAATTATATTGCAACCCGAAGACATCCCTCACCACTCAATGGGAAACTTATTGTCAAGTGTTCATATTTGTATGATTATGTTTTTTTAATAGGATTAGATGTTAAAACCAAATCTGACATCAGTCTCAGTTCGACTACATCGAAAGCCATCACCAGTTCAAGTTTTGTGACCACTGAATTACCAAGGGACTCACTCTCAAAAACAAAAATGTTAACAAAAAGATCAGGTATGTAAATACGAGTACAGTATAAGAAAAAAAAGCTAGCTCTCAATACATTTCATATGCTTTAATGTAGGTTGAATAAAATAAATTTTTTTTTAAAAGTCATTGAACAAGTTATTAAATTGTCCCACCAACAATCGATTGTTGAAGCGTGCGATTGTTCTGCATCTAGGCGTCAGTGTACAAAGGACATCCACTGCTATCATTATGTTGTTCTCCTCATGATCGTCCCATGCTACTGAGCTCTGATTTCTCTATTAGATTACGAAAACTAGATTGCTTTATTTTGGATTTTGATTGAGATCTTGGATCAACAGTCCTCGAGGCTAGGAGGTCGCTAGATTCTTAATCATGGAAACATTTTTCAATCTATTTCCTGAAAAATATGTACCATAGAATAATTTGGAATCATTTCTACAAAAAATAGAAATGAAAACTTAAGTCTTGTGAATGAAATAAAATAGTAGTATGTTGAGAGAACTGCTATTCGAAGTATATGATATACATTTGAAGAATCATAAAGAACAAAACTTTTTCATTTTCATTTAGACATGCATGAATTCGCAACACCGGGTAGCTTCAAAGAACTAGATGGATATAATTTACTTCTCGTGTGATTACTGATTGAAGTATTAACTATGAGTATTTTCTCTATCAGAAGTCAGAAAAATGGAATAGAACTTTTGTTATAATCATACGTTTACACTGTGAATTTTCATCACGTAATGGTAACAGGACAATCATTTGAACGATGAAAAATATTTAAACGTCATTTTAAGAGTCGTTCTATCTATTCGTTTCTTACTTGAGCCCAATATAGATTCGAGAATGTGAAACTTAATTTTGAACAAAAAGAAATAAATAGATATCGTTGTCTTAATTACGATTCATTCGTCAGACTATTTTATGATTAATTTAATTCGAATAACTTCATTTCTAGTGACGAAAGGTTTTTGAATAGAACATTTGTGCTAAATGTGGTCATTGCCGTTGTCAACATTCGTCTATCATGAAAAATTACATGTACACATAGATTGAAAATTCTAGACTTTTAGAGAAAATAAATACATGAATTGAACATTGATTGAATCGATTCGTTTGATTTGTTATCTTCTTCACACTGAAAATCTTACTATTGAACATGTTATCTTACGTGTAATACATGAATATGACTATTGGTACTTTTTTAATCATTCATTTGTATTGCAAACATACATGAAATACTGAATCTAAGCATTGTGTGTGATATTGATGTAATAGTCTGACAGAACCTACCGGTGATAGTAATCATACGTATGATTAGTAATATTTTGGAAATTTATTTTTCGAGAAATTTAGTTTTTGTATGTATGATATAGTTGAATAGTATAGTGCAACAACGTATGAATGGATAACAAGAAACCTTTTACAATATGATGATCGCATGTGTTTATCAAGAGTTGTAAATGTGTACATCTAGATGAAGTAGTTGAATATCTTATCAGAAATAAAGATATTTCTATGTTTGTGTACAATCGGATTCATTTGGTCAATGGCTTTCATAGTTTTCAAGTAAATGATATTAATGAATACGATCATTATAAGTATTACGAGCAATCATTTATCGTATTATCTGTCAAAAGAATATGTTATTCAAGTTTCTGTTCTTCTCTACACAATATTACTGAACAGCAACATTGGGGAAACAGTGATNTTGGGAGCATTGGATTGTTTCATTAATTTTATAATCTTTCTCTAGTACAACAATGGAAAATATTTACTCGATTATACATTAGAATATATGAATAGATAAGTTGGAACATTAATGTTGATATACCACGAAAATGTTCAATGTAAAAAACAATTCGATACTCTAGTCAATATCGAACAATGAAGAAGAACAAATTTCCGATGAAACGTATGCAACATTGATATAATCGTCAAACGATATCGAAGACGAACAGACGAATATATATAATGTGGAAGATAGATGAATATAATAATCGTAAGATTGATCCATTTAACATCTGATATCGTAATCGATACTACAATGAATCAATGTAATTATGTGAAATAAAGAATTTCTGAATGAAACCGTAAACTTGACAAGTCTTCATTTATGATGTGATTTTTAGTAAAATTACGTATTCATAAATGTTCGTTCGAGTTTTAAAATGAGATAACAAAAATAAATGTACAAAATGATTGGGAACGTTTCAAGCGTCGACATCATTCATTAGTAGTGTCATAACACATGAACTACAAGTATGGAATATATCATTCAATTGAAATTCCATGGCATATATGAACATTTATTTCGTTACATTTATTCATTGGAAATGAAATACATTATTAATAGAAAAAATTCTTGCATGTATGTTACATTGATGAATATGAAAGAATATGTTACTGATCGTAGTCATTCATTATTTCACTTCAAACACGAACACCCATGTCTTCTATGTAAATCCTATTTCGACATAACTATGATTCACGAATGAATATTTGGTGCAACATGCACTTGATAAACATCTTTTTCATTGTAGTCTTCAATCCGCTAGATCATTCACAATTTTTATTTCGACTTGAAGAAAGTAATTGAATACAAGTCTTATGAGTTTTATTCATTTTTTCTGTCACCTTCGTCATCATCGACCAATCCGCAACTATTTATTGAAAGTAAGCTAAGAAATTAAATGGTACTCTGCTTGCGATTGTTCCTATTTCTTATCATATGTCATAAGTAGATCGAATTACAATCCATAGTTTGAAGTGAACAGAATCGATGAATCGCTTTTTCGTCAGCTATGGTCATTTGTGATGTGTCACTACTATCAATGATCTGACGCACAACATGTCATCTATAGATGAAAGAAATAAATGAACAGAGATCTCATACTGATTCTTCTTTTTCTTTGCGATGTTGATGAGTTTTTACGGATACAATATGTACTCTAGTGTACACTAAATAAATGAACAGATATCTTATGAGTATTATTCTTGTATGAGATAAGAATTCATTCAGTTCACCGAATCCCAGTCTTTACTTTCGAGTCAACAAAAGAAGTGAACAGAAACATGCTCATTGATATTCATTTAACTTGTGATCTTCGATGAATCGACGACTTTGAAAATATTCCATTCGAGGCAACGAACCGTGTGAATAGAAGAATGGTGATTTATGTTCATTTATTATCGAATCTTTAATGACTTGGGTCAGTCTAAAATTTTGCTTCGAAAATAGCGAAAGACGTGAACAGCGATTTCGTTAAATATATTCACTTGTAATGTAATCTTCAATCACCACAAACAGTCGTAATCTCAAGTTTACACTGAGAAAGAAACACGGACAGATCCCTGGTTATGAATCTACATTTACGATGTGATTTTCAATCAACTGACAAAGATAACAAAACTTGTTTTAAACTGAGAAACGAAGATGAACGATGGTCTTTTTATTATTATTCTTTTATCATGAAATCATTGATCAGCTCGTCAAACTGAAGTATTTTCTTTTACGTGAACAAAATATGTAAATTACTAAATAATATTGAAAGTTTCTTTACAATGTCATCTGTCAGCTGTATTCATTGAATCTCAACATGTATATTGACATAAACAAAACAGATGAACGAAAGTCTCGTTATAATTGTTATTTTGTCATGTGATCTTCTGTCACTTTATTACATCTCCTACCATACTTCGAAATGAATAAAAGGAATGAACAGATGTCTGGTTGTGAACATTCTATCGACCTATGATCTTTCATCAACTGATCATGTCACAACCATTGTGTAGGAACGGATGCTAGAAACAAATTGAAGGTTGGTTATAAAGGTTCGTGTAACACGTAATTTTCAAACTTCTATTTTATTGGTGAGATTTTCGTAGACGATCGCAGAATTGAAGAACGCTCGTCTGGTTTTATCCATTCTCTTGTTGTATGATCTTCGATCAGCATGAATCTGTCGCAAACATTTTACGATTGTGAGTAAAAGAAGTGAATAACAGTATGTTAATGAATGTTCATGTTTCATGTGATATTCGACTTCTTGAATCAAGCGTAAGTTTTCCATCAAAATCAATCAAAATTAGTGAACAAATTCGTGGTCATATATGTTTCTTGTCTATGTGATCTTCGATTCATAGACTGATCGACAGATAGTATTTTGAATTGAAGAAAAATTAGTGAATGAATTTATATTGATAGAGGTTCTTTTTCTATGTGATACTTGATCGTGTAATTTTCTAGTCTCTTTTACTACGAAATGATTCATATATGTGCACAGAAATCTACTTGTAGATTTCCCTTTACGATGCAATCTTCTGTTAATGAACGAAGTAACAATCCATTAATCGACATGCATAAAGTACATTGAACAAAAGTTTGATCGTGAATGTATCATTGCTATGTGATCTTTCATTTTAAAAACAATGAATAGACATTCCATTCTAGATGATCAAAAGAGACGAATAGAAATCTAATGAGTAGGATTCTTTCATGATGTGATCTTTGATTACTTATCTGACTAGCAAACTTTTCTATGAAGTATGCAAAATTTGTAAACTTATATGTACTGAGTAATATTCATCTAATATGTGATCTTCGATGTGTATATTTGAATTCGGAAATTTATTTCGATATATGAAAGAAATGTGAAAGAATTCGTTGCTTATGTGAAGACAACATCAGTGCTTAAAATGTCATGGCTGGAAATCGACAATTTTTTAGTTTCATCAGAAAAACTAAAACAATTTTAGATAACATATACTTTTCTTATTAAATCAAACTATAGAGATTCACAATATATTGCAAGATAACGTACAACTTCTTTAATTGAAATAGACAGGACGAGAATCAAAATGGTAGAGACCAATTTGATTCTGTCATGCTATTGTTATGTGAATTGTGACGAGCAACCAAATTGAAAAAGAATGAATGAACTGTGAGGATGTGTGTGTGTAGATCATCGATATTGAATTCTAGTTTTGTGAAAGATGCTTCTGTCAGTATCATGGAAGAAAGCTTAAAAGTGACTCAATCTTTCAATGCATCATGTCAGAACAACTTTCGGTTCGCAATGGATAACATATACAGTGATTTGCAAAATAAATTGGACACATAGTTTTCATGACTACTCCGATAGGCAACATTCTTTTTTGTTAGACAATGATTATTTTTAATATGTTTTTTTCTATTCCTCTTCACACGAAAACTACAGAACTGAGATTCTACAATTGTTGAAATTATATTCGATGAGCGCTCGTCATAGTGAGCAGCAGTTTTAAGCAGCTTCCTGAATTTTCAAATGAATTATGAGAATGATCGAATTTTATCCGAATCCTAAATTTTTGAGTCTCTTTTTATCTACGTTTCGAAACGTTTGTTTCTTTTTTATCGTTTCAAAATTGTACGTGCAACGTAGCATTAATCTGCGATTGTTTCAACGGATAATAGAAGTCTATGTCGTAAGTGTAATCTTGCAATGTTATCATTATGTAACTTCAAAATTTTAGAATTCTGTTCTGTATTTTTTCTGTGAAGAGGAATGAAAAGATGATTAAATAACATTACTGTATAGTGTTGTTCGTGAGCTATCTAATCATATTAAAGCTGAGAAAAAAAAAGGAAGAATGCCGCGTAATGAAGTAGTAGTGAAAATCATCCGTCCAAATTATTATGCAAACCACACTTTATATGCTCATCGCTGGATGAGCGTGCAGCAGGTGATTACGTTAGACGTGGGAAAAAAAAACTATGTAACATTTTTCTTTGTTAGGGCTACAGCCGAATTGCGGACATTTTTTTCTTCCAATCAAGGAAAAATATCCGCAATATAGAAACAGGGGGGGGGAGAGACAAAACTAGTCGCAGAATGGAAAATGTCCGCAAAGCAGAATCAGGGGGG